>OZ025300.1:142492942-142578001 GCA_964019185.1 Maratus speculifer
GGAAAAGAGAGAGAAAAAGAAAGCACCGCAGACGTTCTCTTGGTGTACACCCCATTCCATAGTTCACTTCTAGTTATGTCCCTGGGTAAATTACATCAGTAATTGTGATACGATACCACATAAAGGAAGTCCTGATGATGGTACCCTCAGTTCATTTTGAAATGAGCTCATCTGAATGCAGTAGTTATTAAAAAACTTGAGATATTAAACAAAACATAATTTGCAGAACAAATTAAAAAGACAAAATTTATTTCCTGCTCTATTTAAGCCCGAGAAGGGACAGATATTAAGATATTTGATTTATTTATTTCTACATTTAGTATTAAATTTTTGTATCAAATAATTTAAATTATGTGAACATTAAAAAAATAAAAATGAAATTCAAACAATATGATACTTAAAAACCCTAAATCTTAGATTCTGTTCAAACGAAATTGAAATAAATCTTAGACTTTTTTCCAAACTTAACTTGCAAATATTTGTTTTACAGATTTTGTATAATAAAATGTTTTACACATTTTGTATAGATAAAAAGAATGGACGCATCTCAAAAGCAAATGTTCAGAAAAAGGTCTAAGATTTATTTCAATTTCGTTTGAACAGAATCTAAGATTTAGGGTTTTTAAGTATCATATTGTTTGAATTTCATTTTTATTTTTTTAATGTTCACATAATTTTAAATTATTTGATACAAAAATTCAATACTAAATATAGAAATAAATAAATAAAATATCTTAATATCTGTCCCTTCTCGGGCTTAAATAGAGCAGGAAATAAATTTTGTCTTTTTAATTTGTTCTGCAAATTATGTTTTTGTTTAATATATAATTGTTCCATAACTCTTTTTAATTGTGTTAATAGTATATTTATTTTTCAAATAATAAAATTAATATTTGTTATGTTTATCATTTAAATAATAATGAAATTAAACTTACTAAAATTTAATAATGACATTCAATTATTACAGGATTTAAATAATCAACAATAGATTCTTGCGAAAAATAGAATACTGCAAATATAATGATGGAATAACTGTGACATGGTTAAATACGCTTTACAAAACAAAACAGAAGGTAAAGCATAAAAACGAAGATAAATAGTTTTTAGAATTTTTTAAGATTGTTTAAAGATTATGGCAAAGGCCTAAAGTAAACAAGCATAATTAATTGATATTTAATTTACATGTAAGCTATAAAATGAAAAAAGAGAAATTTATGAGAAATCTGACAATAATTAATAATGATATACCGTTACTACATCATTTATTTAATAAACAATAGATTTATACAACGAATAGTAATGCAGCGAATGTAAGAGTTAAATAACTGTGACATTGATTAATGCGTTCAAGAGCAAGAATGCATACTAATGCTTTAAAATAAAGACAAATTACTCCAGTATTTGATAAGACTAGTTAAAGATAATAGCAAAGTCCTTTAACAACAAAAAAAGTATTATTTTATATCTGTATATGTTATGAAATATAAAGGGAAAGTTATTATAAATTTCCTAAAGTTTTATTTTTGCTTTAATGTGAAATGAATTCAAATTTCTAAAGAAAAATCTGAAAAATATTGTTATACCATATCTAGTAGTTTTTAATTATAATTTATAATAATTTAAAAATTATAATTTCACATCACTAAACGAATTCAGCTAGGTATTGATACATATTAATGCTAATAAAATAGCGATTGTTATTGATTTTTAAAAATAAAATGATATAAACCGCCAGCACCTTTTAGGTGCATTTAAATTCATGTAAATACGTAGTACCTATAATCCCCATTCAGTCAGTCCGTCTGTCCTATCCACATATAAACAGAGCAAAAACTACCCAAACGAATCATTTGAAATTTAAAACACATAATGTCGCTGGATTTTAAAAAAATGTTACAGTAAAAAGTGGCAAATATTTTCAATCTAAAAATGTGCGTAGAAAAGAAATGGAATACGATGATCTGTAAAGCCCATGAAATAACCGAAATTTTTGTTATCTGAAAATGTAGCCTGAGCTTTACTGGTGCCTTGTATTCAGAATTATACTATTCACCTCTAAAAATTATTACAGAGGAAAGTAGTCAATTGGATGTATAGTTAGGTTGTCTCAAATCAGTTAAGCTCCAATACGCTAAACAAATATAAACCATTAACTAATAATTAAAGTATAATATTAATATAATCTGGTTGATGAGGAATTGATGTAGATAAATATGTGTGAACACAAATGTTTAATATATGGTTGAATCGTATCTGTTCAAGGTTTTAAGTTTACTTGGAGCATTGATCTTCCACTTATTAAAACCGCTAGGATGGAACTGTGTCCACACTTTGTACTGAACGAACCGTTCTCATATTTTTTTACATCAGCCTGTAACATATAGTTATGAAGCAGAATTTTTAAATTGGTTATGGATGATAGAAATACAGAATAAGTAAAAAATGCCTCTTTTTCTCTGATTGATTTTAAGGCACCAGTATTGCTCGGTTCACATTTTCAGCTAACAGAAATTTGGGTTACTTCGTGAGCTTGACAGATAATCTGATTCCATTTCTTTTATACACACATTTTTAGATTGTAAATATTTCCCACTTTTTACTGTGACGTTTTTTTAAATCAAGCTCTACTTTTCTCTCTGGTTCCACCAGTGTTTTATATGATAATAACTGAATAACTGTGACATTGATAAATGCGCTTCACAAAATAAAACAGAAACTAAAGCAAAAATGAAGATAAATAACTCTATCGTTTGATAAAATTGTTTAAAGGTTATGGCAAAGGCCTCAAGTAAACAGGGATAACTAATTTATATTTAATTGATATGTAAGTTATGAAATGTAAAAGAGAAATTTATAAGAAATCACGCAATAATTAATAATGATATTATTACAGAATTTAAACAATCAACAATAGATTTATACAACGAAATGTAATACTGTGAATGAACAGTTAACTAGCTGTGACATTTATAAATCCTCTTCACTATCATGATACAGACTAATACTTAAAAATAAAGATTAATGATTTGAGCATTTGATAAGGCGAGTTAAAGATAATAGCAAAGATCAATAATAAAAAAAGAAATTGTATTTATATTTAATAACTGTGCATGCTATGAAATGTAAGGAGAAAAATATAATAATCGCAATGTTTTATTATTTCTTTAATCGATATAAAAGAATAAATTAAAATGTACAAAGAAAAATCTCAAAAAAATATAAAATTAATGTCGGCATACAACTATTACATGATTAATAATAACTAGGTAAGAATCCGTCAAAACTTGACGGCAACAATATGGAAGAATCAAAGAAAAAAAGAAATTTTTAAAGATTAGTGCATTAATGTGAAATAATGACAAACATGTACAGTATATTTAAAAAAATAATATGTAAAAAAACAAATTCATTAAATCATTAAAAAAATACTGACACTGTTGCACTCAGTTCCATGTACACCCAGGAGGTCGAGTGCCATACTCACTAACTCTTTTAATTTTTCAGCAGGTATGCTTGTGTAAAGTTGACAGTTTTTCAAAAAACTTCCTGCTACGAACGACAGCTTGTGTAAAATTAAAAACTTTCTGTGTACGTAAAAATTGGGTCAAAAGCTTTCTGCAAACTAATTTTCAAGAAAATTACGTGTTATATTACGTGTTATATGGTCCGTAGTTGAAATTTGCGTGCTCTTTGGATCGCGGGAAAACGACAAATTTTGTCCAAGTATCATAAAAAAACATGAACTTTGTCAAAAGATCAAGAAAAAACACAAAATTTGTCTAGGTATCATTAAAAAACGCAAATTTTGGCAAATAATCACAAAAAATAGCAAATTTTGTCAAAATACCCCTACCCCTCCATAAAAAAACATCCGGAAATTTTGTAAATAGATGAGGAAAAAACATCAAATTTCCTCAACAAATTGCAAAAAAACAACAAATTTCTTCAAAAGATCGCTAAAAAATGTATAATTTGTCAAAAACCTGCAAAAAAAGAAAAAAAAATTGTCCAGGTATCCCAAATAAAACAAATTTCGTCAAAATATTGCAAACAATCAAAATATTGTCAAAACGTCTGGAAAAATGGCTATTTTCATGAAAAAAATTTGAATAAAAAAGCAAATTTCGACAAAAAATCCCTAAAAAAATAGCAAGTTTGCAAACAGATCATGAACATGACATATTGTGAGAAAACAACATATTTTGTCAAATGATTGCGAGTAAATGACAAATTTTGTCAAAGAATGGAAAAAAGGCACATTTCGTCAAATAATCACATAAAAAAGGTAAATTTCGCAAAAAAGAAAACAAATGCAGAAAGATCACGAAAAAAGGATAAATTCAACAAAATGGCAAAATGCATCAAAATACCCCCCGTCCCCAAAAAAAAGAAAAAAAATCCGGAAATTTTGTAAATTGATGGGAAAAAAAACCCCAGCAAATTGCATGAACAAATCGCAAAAAACAGCGAATTTCTTCAAAAGATCGCTAAAAAATTGTAAAATTTGTTGAAAGACTGCAAAAAAAATTGTCTAGGTATTCCAAATAAAACAAATTTCGTCGAAGTATTGCAAAAAGTCAAAATTTTTTCAAAACATTTTAAAAAATGGTAATTTTTATGAAAAAATTGCGAAAAAAAAGACAAATTTAGACAAAAAATCCCTATGTCAAATTTGTAAACATATTGTGAAAAAAATTCAAAATATTGTGAGAAAACACAAAAAATTGTCAAATGACTCTGAATAAACGACAAATTTCATCAAATAATCACAAAAAGGTAAATTTCGCAAAAAAAGACAAATTTTGCAGAAAGATCACTAAAAAAGGATAAATTCGATAAAACTGCAATATAAATCGAAAGATCTTGAGAAAAAAACGACAAATTTCATCAAAAGACCTCGAGAAAACGACAAATTCCACCAAAAGACCACGAGAAAAAGACAAATTTTGTACAGGTATCACAGAAAACGTGAATTTCGTCAAAAGATCTCGAAAACGCATGAAATTTGTCTAGGTACATGAAAAAACGCAAATTTTGGCAAACAGATTGTGAGAAAACAAAAATTTTGTCAAAAGATGGAAAAAAGCACATTTCTTCAAAAGATTGCAAAAATGGGTAAATTTCACACACACACACACACACACACACACAAAAAAAACAAATTTCACAAAAGGATAACAAAAAATTGACAGATTTCTTAAAAAAAAATCAGGAAAACGGGATAAATTTAATAAAATGGCAAATTACATCGAAATATCGCGAGAAAAAGGACAAATTTCACCAGAAGACCTTGAGAAAACGACAAATTTTGTCCTGGTATTACAAAAGATGTGAATTTCAATAAAAGATCGCGAAAATACATAAAATTTATCTAGGTACCTCAAAAAACGCAAATTTTGGTAAATAAATTGTGAGAAAACAATAAATTTTGTCAAAAAATTACAAATTTCTCAAAAAGAGAACGATAAAACGACAAATTTCACAAAAAAATCACGAAAAAAGGATAAATTCGATAAAACGGCAAATTAAATCGAAAGATCCTAAGACAAAACGACAAAATTCATCAAAAGACCACGAGAACGAACCAAGACAAATTTTGTCCAGGTATCATAAAAAACGTTAATTTCGTCCAAAGATCGCAAAAACACATAAAATTTGTCTAGGTACTTCAAAAAACGCAAATTTTGGTAAATAGATTGTGAGAAAACAACAAATTTTGTCGAAAGAGGGGAAAAAAAGGCACATTTCATCAAAAGATTACCAAAAAAAGGTAAATTTCGCAAAAAACAACAACAAATTTCTCAAAATAATATTGAAAAAATGACAAATTTTGCAAAAAAATCACGAAAAAAGGATAAATTTGATAAAATGACAAATTACATCGAAAGATCGCGGGAAAAAAGGACAAATTTCTTCAAAAGACCTCTAGAAAACGACATATTTTGTGAGGTGAAATTCGTCAAAAAATCGCGAAAGTATATAAAATTTGTCTAGATACCTCAGAAAACGCAAATTTTGGTAAAAAGATTGTGAGAAAAAAACAAATTTTGCAAAAGATGGGAAAAAAGCAACATTTCGTCAAAAAATCGCAAAAAGTAGCAAAAAAAAACGACAAGTTTCTCAAAAAGATAACGAAAAAACGATAAATTTCACAAAAAAGGATAAATTCGATGAAACGGCAAAATAAATCAAAGATCGTGAGAAAAAACGACAAATTTCATCAAAAGACCTCGAGAAAACGACAAATTCCACCAAAAGAACTCAATAAAAAAACAAACTTTGTGCAGGTATCATAAAAAACGTGATCTTCGTCAAAATATTCCGAAAATACGCAAAATTTGTTTAGGCACCACAAAAAATGCGAATTTTGCCAAATAATCATTAAAGATAAATAGATAAGAAAAAGCGATAAATATGGTACATAAGGACTGTATTATCATGATTGAATGCTATGCAAAAAGAGGGATCTCTTTTGATAATTTTATTTTTGTTTGTTGATTATAATGATCTTCATATCTTTGAAGAAAAATTGTTGAGAGATCAAGATCAAGAGCTTGAAAAAAAATAGCAACTTTTATCAAAATATTCCCCCCTACCTCCCTCCAAAAAAACTCAGCAAATTTCGTCACGGGAACACTTTTAGAAAAAGGGGTACTTTTTTTTAAAAGGGAACTTCAAGTCAACACAAAGAAAGTGAAACATTAAATAAACATTAATGATTTACAAAGCTGTTTATAACTGGGCATATTTTCATTTCATATGCAATTTTCCATTCTTCGGCGAAAAGAATGTAATGTAAATACTTCTTAAACGTTATGAATTTGCATAAAAAGGAAGTTATAAGGGGGGAAAATCACCGTTTTTTGACATGAGTATTATAAGAAATTGAAGCAAAAAATAAATAGTGATTTGCGAATCTGTTTACATCCATGAAGTCAATTCAGAAAATGCTTTATCGGCCAAGAATGTAAATAAACTGCTTGCCGGCAATAACAATAGCGTTTAACACGAAAAAAGAATACAAATGGAACTAAAATAACTTACATAAAGTAAACAACGAAAAAACAAATGTATTTCGATCATTATAAATAACGAAGAAGAAAAAATTACCAAAAGAAATCCTTGTTTTAGCATTGCATTCAACAGCAATAATGCAAAAGTGCAGTCTTTATATCCCATATTTACCAAGTACGTATACAGACAGTAAGTACAGTCTTCTCCCATTTGTTCGCAGATTTCTGCGCAAGCACGTATACGTAGAAACCAGTTTTAGCTATGCTGAAAACCAAAAGCCTATCCTTTTAATATATATGATTGAATTACTGTGACATTGATAAATGTGTTTTACAAAATAAAACATAATGAAGCATAAAAATGAAGATAACTGTATCTAGCGATTGATAAGACTGTATAAAGATTGTGGCAAAAGCCTACAGTAAACAAAGATGATTAATTTATATTTAATTCATATGTAAGATATGAAATGCAAAAGAGAAATTTATAAGAAATCTCACTATAATTAATAATGATATGTCGTTTTTACAGCATTTAAGTAATCAACAATATATTTTTAAAACGAAATGAAATACTGTGAATGTAAGAGTTAAATAACTGTGCCATTGATAAACGCTTTTCACTAACAAGAATACAGACAAATGCTTAAAAATAAAGATAAATTACTTCAGCGCTTGTTAAGGCTAGTTAAAGATTATAGCAAAGACCTATAACGAAAAAGGTAATGAATTTATATTTAAAAACTGTACAGATTATGAAATGTAAGGAGAAAATTATTACAATTATCACAAAGTTTTATTATTTCTTTAATCGATATAAATGAATAAATTAAAATTTCCAAAGAAAACCCTCAAAAACCATATAATAAAAATATAAAATTAATAAAGGCATACAGTTATTACAGGATTTATGTAATCAGTAATAGATTGTTACAGCCAAATAGAATATTGCGAGTGTAATAATTGAATAACTGTGACATTGATAAATGCGCTTCACAAAAAAAAAAAACAAAAAAAAAAACCAGAAAGTAAAGTAAAAATGAAGATAAATAGCTCTACTCTTTTGATAAGACTGTTTAAAGATTGTTGCAAAGGCCTATATTAAACATAGATAATTTATTTATATTTAATTGACATATAAGTAATGAAAAGAGTAAGAGAAATTTATAAGAAATCTCGCAATAATTAAAATGATATGTAGTTATTACAGCATTTAAATAATCAACGATAGATTTATGTAACAAAATGTAATACTGTGAATGTAGTGCCATAAATAAATGCGCTTAACTAACAAGAATACAGCCTAATGCTTAAAAATATAGACAAATTATTGCAGCAAATTGCAGACAAATTATTGATAAGTCTAGTTATCTTTATCTAGCAAAGACAAAAAAGGTTAATGAATTTATATTTAATAACTGTGTATGTTATGAAATTATTACAATTTTCATGATGTTTTATTATTGCTTTAATCGATTTAAATGAATAAATTAAATCTTCTACTGAAAAATCTTTAAATTATCCTAATAAAAGAAATGCATATATATATATATATATATATATATATATATATATATATATACAGTCGAACCTCTATATAACGAAACTCCATACATCGAATTTCTCCATATAACGAATTTTTAGTAAGAACGGTCCCCTTTTCGCATGATTACATTAAAAACAGACTCTATATAGCGAAATATCTATCTCCATATAACGAATTTTTTCATAAATTGATCTTAATTTATTCAGTTTTAAAAAAGCTTCGAAATCATATGTAATCAATTTTCCATCACTTATTTTTGATTTATCGTTCAGTGGAGAGGTTTTTTTTTTATAAATATTACTTCTCTCCTTATTCTTTAAATCTAACAAGTTCATCCCACCTCCCACACACCTTTCAACATCCTTCTCAAAACACAGTCAATTGAATTGTTACATATATTAGAGAGGAATCAATGAGAGCACATAAGAGAGACCTTCAAATGGAGGAAAATATCAACTACAATTTTTCATTCCTTGCTAAAATTTGAGAATTTTTTTTGAGAGCGTAACAATTGTAATTTTAAAATCAAAACAACAAAAAATTACAGATTTCTTCCTCTGAAATTTATGTATTCTTCCTCATTTGATTTTCATTAAGCTTTCAAATAAATGTCTTTTCTCTTTTTTGAAACTGCTTAAATAAGTAAGAAATAAAATGTTAGGTTAATATATACTTTTAAACATTTCAAATTCTTAATTAAAAAGATCAAAAATAATATTTGTTCAAAATTTACACATTAAATACTATTTTTGACATCATACTCTATACATCGAATTTCTCTATATAACGAATTTTTTACTGGAACGATGGATTTCGTTATATAGAGGCTCGACTGTATATTATTGCATTAAAAGTTTTTCTTTTTTATGTGTAAAATGGTATGTTTCTTTTTAAGGGGACAGAGGAAGTTTAAACTTTTAAAAAATCAGTTTTTGAATCTTCTTTTACCTGACTTTTTAAAAATTTCTCAACAATATTCAAAACATTTCCATTTAGATATCTGCATTATTTCGATAGTTATAGTAATCTATAGACAGCAAGTGTGTATCTTGGACGTTCATTCCAGTCAGTTATAAGGCTGGATTTATTTCGTCCTTCCAATGTTCTCCTTCGAGAGAAATCATCACCCTTGATTTTTCAACGATTTGTGTTTATTGACAATAGGAATGGGAGACTCAACTAGCGAAAGGAGTGAAGATTGATTTTAAAGGACAATTTCCATCCTTTATACTAATATTTTCAAAACAGCAAAAAAAAAAAAAAAAAAAAAAAAAAAAAAAAAAAAAAAGCACCGTGAAACCAGAAAAAAAAGGTTGCTGACTGTTGTAGGATAAGTCTCCTTATGCCTTTAAAGTCTAACACTAGCATTTCGGCGTTTGCCGTACATTTATAACTACGATCATCGGTAATTTTGACCGCTACTCTCGGATAAATGGAAAAGCGTATTTTTTTTTAGTATTACCGTAATTTCGGGTGTATAAGCCGCAGCGCAAACAATTCTTTTTCGACCCAGAATTTTTTAAGAAACAAATATAGCTAGTTAGATCGCCGTAAATATTTGTCTTCAATCACTAAATAAGATTTCTGGGTCCAAAAAGAATTGTTTGATCCGCGGCTTATACACCCGAAATTACGGTATGTAAGTTAAATCTTGTAAATATACGACATAATTTTTTAATAAGTAAACTATAAAGTTAATGAGATAAAAAAATGTAAACAAATGCTAATTTAGCATAACAAAGAGTTAAAAAAATTCAATATTTTAAAAACTTGTTATTGTTTAACAAATTTAAATACAAATTGATTTTATTTAAATTTAAATAAATTTATTACTTACATTATTCGGTTTAACAGTATACACAGATTACTGACTTCTTAATTTTACTTGTACAGGTTCCACAAACATATTTTCTTCAGTTTTCACAAATATTCTGAGTTTTGTTGCCTTTACAAGTATTTATTTGGCATTGTTTACGTTTACGGGATGGAGTGGGACAAGCATCAATTCTCAACTGGTTAGAAGAAGAAAGCGTTGGTTTTTTTGATGAAACGTACATCTTTCTGAGCGTCTCAGCTGTATCTAAAATGAAATCACGTAGGCTGTAGTTGTTATTTCCAGTCGTCTCTTTATAAATAATCCATGCATTTATAGCTGCAAAATCAAGAATCTTTAAAAAAAAACTTGAACTGGCCAACGTCTGGATGAGGACTTCACAGAATATTTTCTGGCCATCTGGTCCAAAACATCAACGCCATATTTGGTCGCATTGTAAAAATTTACAACTTCAGGTTTTTGTTTTTCATTAGATGAAATTTCCAGTGTTGGGTGTAAACTACTCAGGAGCAAGACGTTTTTGTTCTTCTTTCCTTGATAAGACGTAAGCGTTATATTTTCATGCTTAGCAATCTTACTAGAATACAGGACATCTCTTGTTTTCTTGAAAGAATTAGGTACTTCTCTTTTTGAACGATTTATTGTACCAACACAGCTTATTCCTGCGTCTCTCATTTGTTTTACTAAATTGAGTGATGTAAAGAAACTTTTCGTTGTCAGGTTTCTTCCAGTGTTGTAGTAAGGTTCAATCAAGCGTAAAGCTGCATGTTCGCCAACCGTTCTACCATAGGGCCTGGTTTCATCATTACCTAAATACGGAAATCCATTCAGTAAATATTTTGAATGCACATCAGTAGCAAGCCAAAATTTAATGCCAAATTTGTCCGGCTTTTTAGGCATATACTGAATAAATCGACATCGTGTCTTCATGGGAAACAATTGTTCATCCACTACAATATTTTCCCCCGGTTTATAATTCATCAAGCAATTTTCGATAAATGTATTCCAAATATACGAAATATGGGCAAATGGATCAGCAACCTTTCGGATCTAGTTGACTTCATGTCGAAGCGCAAATACTTCATAATTTCCAAGAACCTATCCCTGGACATTGTTTCAGCGAAGAATTTCGAACCCCAGGATTTTGACCACAAACTTAAAATAGGAAGTCCTTTTGCAGCCAAAGCTCCTCGAGCATACAGCAGTGATATGAAAGCGTCTAACTGAACTAACTAGTGACAAAGACCAATTTGGATTTTGGGATTTTTTAAGAGCTTCTTCTTCAGTGCACTGTTGAATATGACGCAATATTTTTTCGTTGAAAAACAATCTCCATGCACTACTCGCACTGCCATCAACTATTTTTCTTTTTGCATGCGACGTTGGACCAGACACTTCTCGTAAGACATTCTGATGGGGGCGTCTCCCTGTAACATTTGTCGAAATATTTCCTATTTTCCAAATTGAACCGCCATTTGCTGTTTCTTCATCATCTTTGTTTTCCTCACATTGGGTACGTCTAAGTTGTTTTCTAGTTCTAATTGGTGGGTCTTGACTACCGTCTTGATCCTGACTGTTACCACTGATTTCATTTCTAGAATCTGTACTAGCAGCAGGCAAAGGAATATTTTCTGGATCTAAATTATCATTTTCATTTGGTGTTTCCTGAAAAGAGTCTTCATCAGATGAATCATATTCACTTGTTCCTGAAGGAACAATCCAGTCTTCGTCAGATAACCTGGATATAGTTTCGATATTATATTTTTCATCAGGTCCATTATCTGAACCAGAATTATCATCGGAAATAGTTTCAAAAAATTTTAGCGCATCTTCTTTTGTTAGATATTTTCTACCAACACTTCTACGCGCCATGACAAGAAGCAAATAATAGCGGAAACAGCTATGAATGTGAAGAAAATAACTTGAAATGTGTAATTTTCTAGATACGGTCAAAATGACCGGTAGCCGTAATTCTGGGTATATATATTAATATTTTTAAAAATAATTATTTAAATTGAACAAAAATGATTTTATGTAATATTCTTGCGTTTTTAGGAAAAGTCAAAAAATATCCAGACTATAAACAGGAAATTTAAAAAGTTATGATACGTTAAATTGGATTTACGGTCAAAATGACTTCTGCTGTAATTCTATTATTAAATGTTAGTAATAGTAGAGTTAGTAACAGAAATAATCTATGGCATTCTCATCATCTATCTTTTTTTTCTATCGGACAATTGGGATTACTATTTCATATTTTTCACAAAATTAATTCTAAAGGGATAATCGATCATTATTTGGCTCTTATTATCGAAATTTTTCGATCGTGTGACTTAGCCCATTAGCTTTCTCGTGTCGAAAAACTGTTGCAGGCAAAATTTCGATGAAATTGATTCTGCCGTTCTTTAAATATAAATAGCTTGACCCTACCCTTAATGATCCAATATGACAAATTATTTTTTTTTCTCTAACATGTAACCTAGCCCAATGTTCTTCTCGTTCCTAAAACCATAAAATGTAATTTTTAGTCAAAACAGCGTGAGAAAATCTCTAGATAAAAATACCATGACCCACAATGACCTCAAAAATTATCCACTAACCGAATTTTCTCGAACATGTCACCTAACCCAATTTTTTTCTTCCCAATCCAAACAACCCAACAAATCTCCCATCCAACAAATCTAACCCATTCCAAAACGATAAAATATAAAATTTGGTCAAAATCGTTAGAGCTGTTTTTTAGATAAAAATGGCTTGACCCATAAGGACCGAAAATGACCAACTAATCGAAATTTTTCGAAGGTGTGATCCAGCCAAATAATTTGCTCGTGCCAAAAAAAGAAAAAAAAAAAAAAAAAAAAAAAAAAAAAAAAAAAAAAGATTGGATACAAAATTTCCTTAAAATCGATCCAGCCGTTCTTTAGATATAAATAGCTTGATCCTGACCCATTATGACCCAATAATCCAATTTTCTTGAACATGTGACCTAGCCCAATGGTCTTCTTGTGCCCGAAAATGGTAAAATCCAAATTTTTGCGAAAATCGTTTGAGCCGTTTTTGAGATAAAATTTACAGACACACACAATATTTGCTCGCATTGTAGTATAAGATAAAATACGCATAAAAAGAAAAATACACATTAAATGAAAAACAGACACTAAATGTAAACTTTGGCAAAACGTATTTTATTTTTAATCCAATGTAACCATATGAGAAATCTTTAATTGGAAAATGTATAGTTACATAAAAATATCATAATGAAGTAAGATAAACAAAAACTGAAACGTAGCACGCCTTTTCGTTTGTAAAAAAAAATGAACAAAAATTAGCTAAATATCGTTACGTTTAAAATATTAATATCATAAAAAATATAACTATATGTATAAAATGCACAATATATTTCTCCGGTACTTCTAAGTTATCCCGTCGACCAAAAAAGTATCGCCAAACTATAAGATTAAATGCCAATAATAGATGATCGTGAAAGTCACATTAATTGACATTAAATAAGATTCACGTGTTTAAAATGTCATTACGTGATTTTAATGTCGCTTTTTTATTTGAATTTTTATTAATATCCCACTAATTATTTGTTTTTTCGTTATTTAAAATAAAAATTATGTCAATATGTAAAATTTGGCTATTAGTTTGGCGATTTGTATAATTTGACGAAATTGGTCGACGGGATAATAGAGAAGTACCATTTTTCCTACTTTTATAATTGCCTAAAACACTTACTTAAGTTTGTACTTGAAAAGATATTTATAGAAGAAATAAATACCTTTTTATTTTGATGTTTGGCACGTTAAATATAATTTGTAAAAATTCAGTGCAATCTTCATAGAAACATTTTTCAATATCACATTCTATAAATACATACACAACGACAGATTTTAGTTAGACAAAAGCAGCAAATATTGTCTAAATGGAAATCAAATCAAAAAGATATTATGCACGTGCAAGACTGTAATAGAATATAAACTTTTAATTACCTTTTGAGAACAAACTAACAGTAAATTACTTTATACACAATATAGAAAACAAAAAGTAAATTACTTTATACAGAATACAGAAAAAATTAGAAAATTATTTTATACCTAATGCAAAACTATTTTCTCCTTTAAAAGAATATACTTGTTAAACTAATGAACAAAAAACAATTAAAAATCCTTACGTTAAAAATATTTTGCAAAAAATGTAAAAATATAAATACGTATATAAAATGCACACTATATTTTTCGCACTTTAACAATAGCTTAAAACACTTACTATTGTTTGAATGAAATTTGGAAATATCTTAATGCTAGGAATTAAATATGCTTCTATTGTAGTGTTTGACACATTAATTTGTAGAAATACTGTGCAATCAGCATACGAAGTTACTTTAATGCCACATTCTAGAAATACAAACTCAACGACAGATTTTAGTTTAAAAGGAAACAGAGTAAATATTCCTTGAATAGGAATTTCAAAAGTGAATCAAATCACAAAGCTATTACACACATGCGAGAAAATAATACAATATAAAAGCTTAATTTCATTTCAGGAATGGTAAAGTTTTGTTAATAAAGGGAAAAATTGGATTATGATACAAAAGTTCATTTCGCATTGTATACAAAATTTATTATGCTTTAAATTTGTATAGCAATGCATTAACATGAAGTATATCTGTTATACAAATTTGTATATCCTTAAAAATTCCGTATAATTTAATTAATTTCTTAAATATAAGTTATTTAAAATTTGTATCTTCAATTAAAAAAAATTAAGTTGAAACTATAATTTAACGAAATATCATCGTTACATCTAAATACTTCGTTATGAAAAATATTTGTTAAATAGAAATCAAATTAAATTCATGAAATCTGTGTAATAATATACGCATAAAAAAGAAAATACAGAATAAATGAAAACATACATTAAATGTAAACATTTTCCAAAGTATTTTACCTCGTTCAGTAATTTATTTTTAATTCAATATAACCACATAATAAAAATTTTAATTAGAAAATGACATATATATATATATATATATATATAACTCATAATGAAGAAAGATAAACAGAAACTGAAAAGTAGATCACACTTTTTCGTTTGTAAAACTAATAAACGAATATCCTTATGTTAAAAATATAAAAATATAGATAAATTTATAAATTGCACAACACATTTTTAGCATTTGAATTTTGACATTGACATTTTTAGCATTTTGCATTAGTTAGAATGAAACTTGAAAATATCCTTATGTTAGGAATAAGATACAATTGTATTGTGGCGTTTGACACATTAAATATAATTTGTAGAAATACTGTGCAATCAGCATAAGAAGTTACTTGAATGTGACATTCCATGAATTCAAACTCAACGAAGAACTTAATTAGATAAAAGCAGTAAATACAGTCTAAATTTAAATTCCAAATGAGAATCAAATCAATCAGTTAGGGTGTCCCTAAACAAATGGTATATACGCTAGGGGGTGATAGAACAAATCAAGACGAGTAATTATAAATAGGAAACCAAGGGTCCCAAACGTTTTCCAAAGGAGATAGTCGCCAATAAAATTTGGGGTCCAAAATTTCAAATACACATAAAAAACGGAAAAATTGGTCGATTGATTTGCGGTTTTCACTAAAATTATTCTTTATGTTTGTATTTTCTTGAAAATAAATTATAAAGATAAATTTCGAAAAATGCCGATAGAGGGCGCTTTAGACTTTAAAGTGATGAAATTTTTTTTCCTCGTGATTTTTTGCATCTCATTAAATGGTTTCGTAAGCTTAGACTTAAACTTAAATTTTGAGTTCAAAATCTGAATAGTTGGAAGCGGTTAAGTAGCACAAACTTAACTGTGTTCAGAGGGTTTAAATTTCAAATGATTATAAAAAACGGAAAAAATGGTCGATTGATTTGCGGTTTTCACTAAAACTATTCTTTGTGTCGGTATTTTAATAAAAATGAATTATAAAGATAAATTTGAAAAAATGCTGATAGAGGGCGCTTTAAACTTTGGAGTAACGAACAACTACTTTTTACGTTATTTTTTGCCTCTGATTAAATGTTTTCGTAAACTTAGACTTAAACTTAAATTTTTTGCTCAAAATCTGAATAGTTGGGAGTGGTTAAGTAGCACAAACTGAACTGCGTTCAGAGGGTTTAAATTTCAAATGATAATAAAAAACGGAAAAATTGGTCGATTCATTTGTGGTTTAAAATAAAACTATTCTTTAAGTCAGTATCTTCTTGAAAATGAATTTTAAAAATAAATTTCAAAAAATTCCGTTAGAATGTGCCTTAAACTTCAGAGTAACCAACAACAAATTTTAACCGTTATTTTTTGTATCTAATTAAATGCTTTCCAAATTTTATTAAATGTTTTCGAAATCTTAGATTTAAACTTAAATTTTGAACTCAAATTCTGAATCGTTGGGAGGGGTTAAGAAGCGCAAATTGAAGTGTGTTCAGGAGTTGAAATTTACCCCCCCCCCGAACACAGGTTACGTTTGCGCTACTTGAACACTCGCAACGACTCAGAATTTTATCTCAAAATTTAAATCTAAGCATTTGAAAGCATTTAATGAGATTTTAAAAAATAACGGTTAAAAATAGTTGCACGCTACTCCAATGTCTAAGGCGCCCTCTATCGGCATTTTGTGAAATTTATCTTTAAAATTTGTTTTCAAGAAAACACTGATTTAAAGAGTAGTTTTAGCAAAAACCGCAAACGAATCGACTAATTTTTCCGTTTTTTTATAGTTTTCATTTTCGTTTGAAATTTAAACCCTCTGAACACAGTTCAGTTTGTGCTACTTAACCACTCCCAACTATTCAGATTTTGAGCTCAAAATTTAAGTTTAAATCTAAGCCTACGAAACCATTTAATGAGATGCGAAAAACAATGGCAAAAAATAGTATTATGATGGATTGTTTCTTTAATCCAAAGTCTAAAGGGCCCTCTATCGGCATTTTTTGAAATTTATCTTTATAATTCATTTTCAATAAAATACCGACATAAAGAATAGTTTTAGTGAAAACAGCAAATCAATCGACCAATTTTTCCTTTTTTATAATCATTTGAAATTTAAACCCTCTGAATATAGTTAAGTTTGTGCTTGTTAATTTCAAATGCGATATTTCAGTAGAAAAATATTCTTAAAATAATAATATAAAATTTCCTACCTTTCTTGAGGGTTCTTGAGGGATGTACGGTGGTCAGAATCTCAATTCTTGGCCGTCTTCAAAAACAGAAAATCCACAGCAAAAATAAGAGACAAAACGTAAACACACAAAAAGGAAAAGTTGATTATTTACACACGTGCACAGATATTACATGTTTCTTGATCATTATTCTTAATATGACTACATCGAAATCCGAAAGGTACAAAAAGAACATTAATAAAAAAGATCGTAAAATAACCAATCAGCTTTTAGTTTGCACAAGAAAGAAAAAAAAATAAAAAAAGAATGTTCTCAAAATGAGTGGCTGCTGGCGCCAGTGAGTCTTCGTAAAGAGTGTTTTCACAGTGCTACTTAACCGTTTCTAACTATTCAGATTTTGAGCTCGAAATTTAAGTTTAAGTCTAAGCTTACGAAACCATTTAATGAGATGCAAAAAATCACGACAAAAAATAGTTTTTCGTTACTTCAAAGTCTAAAGCACCCTCTATCGTCATTTTTCGAAATTTATCTTTATAATTTATTTTCAAGAAAATACCAACATAAAGAATAATTTTAGTGAAAACCGCAAATCAATCGACCAATTTTTCCGTTTTTTATGTGTAATTGAAATTTTGGACCC
Source organism: Maratus speculifer (assembly GCA_964019185.1). Taxonomy (NCBI): domain Eukaryota; kingdom Metazoa; phylum Arthropoda; class Arachnida; order Araneae; family Salticidae; genus Maratus; species Maratus speculifer. Next base: position 142,511,131 of record OZ025300.1, read on the forward strand.
CAAACTTTAATGGCGACTATCTCCTTTGGAAAAAGTTTGGGGCCCTTATATTTACTATTACTCGTCTTGATGTGTTCTATCACCCCCTAGCGTATATACCATTTGTTTAGGGACACCCTGTATATAGATATATACCGGGTGTCCCAAAATTGACTGATGGATTTTAAAATTCAATAACTTGCAAATGGTGACAGCTATTTAAAATTTTTTTGCAGGATTGCTATGTATAATGTCAGGAGCTTTTTTACCGTGATTTTTTTATTTTAGTTCGAATTTCAAACAATAGGAGGCGCTGACGGCGATTGTGTGATCAGTGCTGAGTGAGGCGTCGACCTGGCCTTCAATTGCCGTGAGCGCCACGTAGTTTGAAATTCGAACTGAAATAAAAAATTACTCTAAAAAAAATCCTGACATTATACATAACCCTCCTGCAAAAAAATTTTAAATAGCTGTCACCGTTTGCAAGTTATTGGATTTTAAAATCCATCTGTCATTTTTGTGACACACGGTATATAGTACAGTATATTTTTCGCACTTTCATAACACTCTAAAACACTTTCTAAAGTTTGATTGAAACTTAAAAAGATTCTTACGTTAAGAATAAAATACCTTTCTATTGTGGCGTTTGACAAATTAAATATAATTTGTAAAAATACTGTGGATTTAGGATACGAAGTTACTTCAATGGCACGTTTTACAAAATACAAACTCAATGAGAGATCTTAAATAAACAAAAGCAGTAAATATTGTATGAATTGGAATTCTAATTGAGAATCCTATCACAAAGCTATAACAAATATTCAAGAGCATAATGGAATATAAACACTTAAATTAATTTTGAGAATGGCAAAGGTTTGTCAGTAATGGAAACACTTCATTATAAAACAAAAGTGCATTACGTCTTGTATACAAAATTTATTATGCTTTAAATTTGTTTAATAATATATTTATGTAAAGTATATCTCTTATTTAAATATTTATTTCTTAAAAACTCCATACAATTTAGTAAATGCCTTGAACATAAGTTATTTAAAAACTTTATAAAAGATTTTTAGAATTGCATTACAGTGAAGCTTCCATTTATGAAGTCTCATTGTTAAAAGAAATTTCGTTAAATAATAATCAAATCAAATTCATGAAATCAGTATAATAAAATACACATACAAAGGAAAATACATGGGTATATCCATGAGAACTTGTTGTGTAAGTCACATTATTAGTAACTGCTAAGTTTTTGTCCACTTTTATTTTCAAAAGATCTGCATCGTCTTATTCATTTAATGAAATATCTATGATAAAAAAAAGTTATATTTTTCCGTTATAAAATGCTGGTATCGAAAATCGTAATATGTGACTTACACGAGATGTGCTCATGTAAGTACCCAGATATTAAATGAAAAATATAAACATTAAATGTAAACATGGGCGAAATATATTTTAACTCAGGCAGTAATTTTTTTTAAATTCGATATACCAAATGAGGATAATTTAATTAGAAAAAAATCTCATAATAAAGAAAGGTTGACAAATAACTGAAAAATGCATAACTTTTCTCTTCGTACTCAGTATTGGAGATTTTTAACTTAAAAAAATCTTTAATTTTAGGTTGAGCAAAAATTCTGGGGAAATTTTCAATCTAATAGTTACAAAAATTTGTATCGTATATAGGCATACTAGTGATACATTTAGATTCAGGAATTTTGCACCAAACGTCGCTTCATCCAATTATGGCGTCTTTAGAAGCACTTTTTCATGTAATAAATAATATACAGGAATCATCTATAACTTAGATGACTGCCCATTCATGGTGCTCTATTATACCCTATTTGAAATACAAATCAAGCTATATATATTTAAAGAATATAAATAATTAAAAAATATATTATGAATAATAAAAAACAGGTTTTTGTATTAGAACAAAATTATGTTTTTAAAAAAATTACCGTTTCGGTAGCCCTTAATCGTAGACCCTTACGGTAGATTAATTGAAACATATATATTTTCCATTTGCGTTCCCTAAACATCATCAGCAATGATGCACAATTTTCTTATTCTTAAATTGTTATTGAAATATATTGTCACATTTGAGTAGAACTTGGAATTTATCCTAATGATTTCAATAAAAAGATTCAAGGATAAGGCATGTACACATTTAAAGTAATGTATTTAATAACGTATGTATGTAAATATACCAAACAATGTTTAAACCATTTCTAAGAAGAAATTTATCGAAACGAAGGAACATTTAGCACGAGGAAATAACTATTTTTTAAATATATATTTAAACAGAAACAAGCAATATAGCTTCATTTTATTTTAGTATGCAGCACATTTTATGGAAATAGTACATTCTAACCATTTAAAAGGATATGTAAGTGAGATTTAAAAAAATATATATTTTGTTGTTTTATTGACTTGAAAAACTTATTTAGTCTTTATGATTCAAATGGTATGCCTGGATTTTTTTCTGACCATTATAAATAATAGTAAAAATAAAAATAATACACCGACTCGGACGCGGCGTTGTTTCATATTAATCTTAAGCTAACATTTTATACTTATTACTATTTTTAAATTCTACTCGCATCACTATATTTTTAAAATAAATTTTATGGTATGCACATGTTCTCAATGTACAAGTAAACATCTTTCGTATATAAAAAAGTAGTGGAACCGAATAATATTCGTATAAGAAATGGTGGACCGGAAGTAACGTGATAAATGACATAAAACCCATAGAGCTTAAAACACGGTGTGAGAATATCTAAAAAATATAAGATTAAAGAGCAACTTAAACACTTTTAATTACAATCTTACAAGTGTTCTTTGTGAGCAGCTTTTGCCACACGGTACACATCAAATTTATAGCTCAGTGCTTCCCAAACTTTGATTAGCAAAGAAGTTCTGGTCAGACGCTCACCGTGATCTAATATCATGTAATTTCTACGTATTGGGGTCCATAAAGGATTGTGTGTATTTGCCTCCACTACCAGCAAACAGTTGAAGCCACTGTAAATAGGATTCCAGAAACACTCATCTATGGTTGGAAAGAACAGAGCTGTCGACTTGGTGTGTCCCATGTGAAGAAAGTTGCTCACATTGAACACTTGTAAGATTATAGGTAAAGCTCTTTGTCTTGCACTTATTTTATGTAATATTATAATTTTAAGTTTTATGTAATAAATATTCCCAAGTGTTAAAACCCCGATATTCATTTAGAAATACACCGTATTACTTTATTTGTAATTTGACACTAAATTTTATATATACGTTATATATATATACATATATATGTTTATATATATATATATATACGTTAATTAATGTTTTTGCTAAAATTGTACAAGTATTTCTTACAAATTAAAACTTGTTTTTTTTCTCTTAAAACATTGTACTTTTCAATCAAAAATCCATTTATTTCCGAAGTAGTGGAGAGTTTTCGATAATTTTGTTTTTGTCGTAGAGCATAAATATAAGGTCATTTATATCAGACTTTTTTAAAAAGCTTTAAATTATTTCAGAAAACAAATCTGAAACATCGACATATCATTAAAATAATAATAAAAAACAATACACATACTAATTACAGAAAAAAAACTTTGTGTCATAAATCTTGAGAATAATTGATTCAAAGATTCCAAGATGAATTGATTGGATTTCAAATTTCGTCAAAATTTATTCGGTAGTTTGTGAGGAAAATGTTTTTAAAACTAAGAGAGAAAGAGAAGACAGAGAAGTGCAGGCTTATATACCCGTTACGGGAACGATCCCGCCAAAAGAAAAGCAACCAATGAGAAGAAAGCAGCCTGAACAATAGGGTGGACAAGTAGAGGTACAGGTATATGAACAAGTATTGTGTTGTAGATTATTTATATAGCTCGATTCCATATTTTTTATGACTTTTTTTCTTAAAATATACAATAAAATAAGAGGAAACATATCAAAATCTGACTTTTTTTAATTAAGACATAGCTTACTTTATAAAATAGTTTTTTATAAAAAGAAATGTCGTTCCTTCAATAAACTATGAGGACAATACTACTTTTCCAATTGATAAAAAACATGCTAATAAATAATTAGATAGATGTGGCAATCATAAAACTTTCTTCTATCTTATGCATGTTAATAATTCCTGAAAATTGATTACAGAAAAACCAGTTTGATGGTTTACACCAAATTCTAGTCAGTAACAACTAATGTCAAGTTTGAAGAAAATCCGTGTTTTTGAGATAGAGCAACTGTAAAATCTTCTAAAAAATCCGTATAATAGTGCCAAATGTTGGGCGATGTACATCAAAAACTGATCAGTATCATTTTTTTTTAATCGGGTACTAAACAAATCAGAATTTTGATGAAAATCCAAGCATTAGTTCTTAGATTCAGTTAGTCCTTGACATTAACTGATATTGTTTAAATTTTGGGGAAATTTGTTTGGCAGATGGCGCTATTATGCTGCTTTTTTCACGATTATTGCAATAGCTGTAGCTCAAGAATTAATGCACAGGCATTTTTTTTTTAATTAAACTTCAGATTAAGTAAATCTGTGATATGAACTAGATCTATTTATAATTTGCTGTCATTAACCGAACATGTTACTCATCTATGCTGAATTTAGCCCAGTTTCAGCAATAGTTGTAACTCAACAACTAATTCTCGAAATTTCATAAAACTTCAGATTCAAGTATAACTGGATAAATATTATTGCCGTTAATATTTTGGTACCAATTGCCCTTTTGCCAATGAAAATCGTTTTCTAAAGCATTGAAATAATTGAATGACACTCGAATTTACGAACAATTAATTTAAAAGTAAATAAATTCATCTCTTAAGTTATTTTATAACTTGGTTTACAGTATGACTCTATTCATTACTAGCAATTGTTTGGTAATTTGTAAATAAAATAAAGTGGTATACAAAATAAACGACTCCCCTCAAAAGAATAAAATATACAATTTTTGAATAAATTAAAATAAAAATCCCATTTTATAAGTATTTCTCTTTGAGAATTTCACCAGGACTATATGTCGATTTAATTATTTTCATAATACTGTTTCTAATATTAACACACAAAATAAAAATTTTATCACAGTTAATTTTTTAATGCTTGTATATTCTCATGCTTTTGTATTTGTGTAGTAGATGAGAAAATAAAAATAATATGTAAAACTTCAGTTAGAATGATTCCAGTGGCATCATAACAAAACAAATAGTTTTATATGTTTACAATAAATCTAAAAAAAAATAACATATCTGATGGAGATGTAAATATATTTTTTAGCAGTTCTTTATTTTAATATACAAGTAAAATAAAAGCAATCTATTTCTAATTTTGTTAATACAAATTTACATTTACAAAATTTATACGCAAACAATATAACTTTTAGTTATTTTTATAATAATGATATTTAAAATAATATTTATATGTCTTTCTGTTTCCTGGCATAATAAACATAGTTAAACGGAGTTATACTTTTACAGTATTTCTTGAAAATGTATAAAAGTTTTATAGATGTTGCTCAATTTTAAGAAAAAATGAAATTGCTTCTTTCTAACAAGCTTTACTCTGTACTTTATTTTAAACTTCTATACTCTAAGGCAAAATTTCAAGAATTATATGCTTGTCTGAATCACATAGTTGTAAAAATTCCTAACCAATAAACGTATTTTTCAAGTTACATTTTATACCTTACAAGATTTAACGAGGATATCTTTTTATAAAGAAGTCTTAAAAGGATACTGTCTGGCAGGATAAAAGTTATTGCCTCTCTTGTGTTGGAGTATTTTACTTTGTATACTATAAATTTTATTTTTCTGAATAATAGTGAGGCATTTGTGCATGCAACATTTACAGTAAGTTTTAGCGTGTTTGACAAAGTAAATTCTACGGAAATTTGTGAAATCCATAATAATAAATTTTTAAATAAAATTTATTCAAAATTATGTTTTAATATATTAAATTTTGCTAATCTTAATGGTATAATTTGTGACATTACCAAACTGAAGTAATTTTTAACATTTATTTACTAATTTTTAATTCTAGTTACATCGTTCATATACTTGGATAATGTTTCCCCATTATCCGCGTATAGGAATGAAAACACGATCGTGATTTATTAAGATTAAAGGCTGCAGAAATAGTCCATTTATAATTAATGAAAAGTCTTTTTAAATTGTGTTTTATGCATATTATTGCAAGGGTTAGTTTCGTAGATTAAATATAGGAAACTACTTTTAAAATGTTATGTTCTAAGAATATTCGCTTCCCAAACTTAGACGTTGAATTATAAAACACGAGCGTGGAAGACCGATCTATGCTCGTTCAACTGAATATATTTTTTTCATTCTATCGTTGAAGCTGTATAACATATATAAAGCATTTTATTTTACAACAATGTTTTTTACAGAAAAAAATCAATATGTAAAGTATGTAAGTACATTTTTAAGTTTACCTTTTTAAAGATGAGTTCAGCATTTTAGCTATTTCAACTATTTATTTATTTACTTACGTACGTTACATGTTTCTAAAATTTACATTACTTATATATTTACAACAAAAGGACATTAGTCCAAAAATTAGTTCAACTTTGATGGGTTTGACGAGATATTTCGTGTCTTATTAAGAATAAAAAATAAATTCTTTACATTCATAAAGCCTTTTTTTGTCAAATATAGGGAAATTTGGAAACCTTCTTTCATTTACCGACAATTACGTCTTTAGTATTGATAATTTTAAATGTCGATTTTTCAAACATATGTTGATATTTACTTCATAATTATCACCAACTTATCGGCTGCTGCCAGCTTTGCAGTTAAGTTTACTGTAAACATTTCAACAACTTGAATTGCTTGAACTATCTGTTTTAACTTTAATTGCATTTGAAATGCACTGACGTATAGAAACCCTTAAAGGACCAACTAATCAAATTTTTGCTACCATTTTATACAAAAATGTTTTTTTTCGGAATCTAAAACATTAGGATACAAAATTTAGTCAAAATCGTCAGAGCCATTTTAGGATAATAGTAACTTAAATCAAACAACAACAAATAAAAAAAAATGAATTTTTACGAATATATGAATTAGCCCAATGATCATATCGTTATCCAAAATCATAGGACACAAAATTTAATCTAAGTAGTTTGAGCCTTTTTAAAAATAAAATTAATTTATCTGTAAATCCTTTAGTGCAAAAAATACACAAAAAACCTTGTTTACCGAAACATGTGACACAGCATAATATTCGTATTGTACCGAAATTATAAGATACCGTATTTTGTTAAAATCCCCTAAGCCGTTTCTTATTTGAAATTAGATTAAAACGTAGATATTCAAAATTGATTTCTATCAAATTAGAATTTTCTCAAACATTATTCGAAATTATTATGCAGTTTCAAGTAATAAAACAAAAATCTATTTCAGTTAAGTCTGTAGCTTTTAAAAAAGATGGCGAAAAATTTAGTAGCAATTAGTCACATTGCTTGCTTCATAATTTACACTCATATTTTGAATTTGCCATAACTGATAATTATAAAGAATAAAGATCACAGCAATAAATAGTCTCATTTGTGTCGATGCAGCTCAAATCGATAAATAATATTGAAACTTTCTGAAGAAAGAAACGACATTTTTGGGAAACAGAAAGGAACACGTTGGTAATAGCACGTCAAGCGTAGCAAATGAGATGTGTTTTTATTATAAGGAAGTTTTTAAAATATTCATATATTGATGCAATATACAATTACATTGCATAAAGAAGAGTAGCAAATTTTTTTTGCGTATCCTTGTAAATAGTATTTGCGTTCTATTATGCATGAAGTAACTTGTAGTAAACCTGAGCAACGTATATTAATTCCATAAAATGTAAAATAGTTTAATATTATTTAAACGCACCCGAAACAATGTTTTCCCTACACCATTATATAATGGCATACATTTGTGCAGCCCTGTAAGTTAATAACAAATATTCTTTGCGACACCGATCATATAGAATTTTCATTTAATTACATACTTCGTATATGCTCATCGATTTCATTATGTTCGAAAGAGTATAACACCATTAAAATGCACCTGAATCTATTTTTTTCATTGGGCGTAATGTAAATTAATACTTTTGAATGCCCCTGTAATTAAACTACGCATGCGATTTGCATAAAAAATAAGATAATTTAACAAAATCATGCAACAATTATATATTTTTAATTTTAAATGATTCGATTAGGTAGTTTTTTAGCACTATAATGTGCGGACAGAATGAACTGCAATAATAGGTGCTACGTATTTACATAATTATGAACGCACCCAAAAAGGAAAAAGAAACCGAATTTTAGGTTAAAAAACATTAAATAACAAAGAATGAATCACAAATTAGCTCATAAAACGTAACAAATTCGATAGTTATTTATAGATGCGACATTTATCGATATTAAATTGCTCTAAATGCTGATAAAGCATTATTTAACATACAAAATGATGAATGTTTACTGAATTTGTGTTATAATGAAATAAAACATAATTTTTATGTTCTTCTAGTAATGAAAAGTCTTCTTTAAGAAAATATTTTCCTGCTAGTCGCTCAGAATATTTTACATATTCATAATAATTCAATCCCATGCTGTAATATTTATGAGATTTCTAAGTTTCTGCAATAGCTAAACAAAACGCAAACAAAAAGCAAATATTTTTGCTCATTAATATTCAGAAGTAAAATGAACGATAATATATTGCCTTAAGAAAACCTGTAAATAATGTGTGAAACTAAAGGAATTGTTGCAAACCGTGTTAAGGTAATAAAAACATTTAATTATTAATGGATTACTTTAAAAACAAATTTCTGTGGGAAATTATGTTAAATGAAGATCTAGTATCAAATCTACAAAATTATTGATTTTTAGTTTATTCAATATTTATAGAGGAATAATAGAGGAATATAGAGGAAAAATATAAACCTGAGAATAGGTGTATATTTTTCGAATAAAATGAAACATCCCAGTTATTTGCCAATAATCCTAAACGTACGCAATCTAATAATTTTTTAAATGCCAAAATACGCCTTAACTTTCCATATACATAACTAATTTTTAAATATAAGCCACAGGAAAGATATTTAGAAACATTTCTAGTTTTAATGAATGCCACTTGCATGAAATATTTTGCGAGGCATTCTAATGCTTTATGAAAAAACATGATAAAGTATGGTAACTAAACTTGGAATAAATGTAAGGTTTTTGTTCAAATGATATTATTTGCTAAATAAACATTCTTTCGCTTATTCCTATAAATAATTCATATTCCTATCAGTAGAAATATATCTATATTTTTAAATACATATTATTTTATACAGCTGAATGTAAGCTTTGTTACAAAACTGATTATATATATTTATATATATACACATTCATGAATACTTGATAAAAAGAATACAGTAGCACTTCAACGATAGAAATCGGTACATTTATTTGATATGTCAGAATATAAGAATTTTTTTTCAGATTATTTGTGTAGGATATTATATTATGTGCATTAATGCTTTCTTAAAAATATTTTTCGATATAATATAGAATAATATAAACATTTGATTTAAAATAACATGTTTGAGTAATACTAAAATCTTCTTAAAAAATAAAAATAAAAGTCATAGTTTTTTTTTTTCTTTACAAATGCTAACTTTAGGCCTTGCATTAAAAACAGGATCATATTAATCACCTGTATTAACATCTGAAAATAATATAAAAGACAGTCGTAATATCACTGCAAAAAAATAGTGAAAGATTTGTTTTAATCTACATACACAGTGGTGGCCAAAATTATGGACACTTTTAGGTAGTTTTCATTCCAAAAAATAAAAAACTACATTTTGAGCCATCTGGAGGAAAGAATTTCGGGAAAATTTGCTATATTTTTGATGATCGTGAATCCTAGATCCCAAAACTACCCTCCGTTGAAATGTTGACTTATATATATATATATATATATATATTAGATAGATAGATAGATAGATAGATATAGCTATGTGAATTTTTCGTGTTGTAGCTCTTGAATTTATGAAACGATTTGGATGAAATTATTTATGTGCATAGCTGAAGTACTAATGTCTCGACCGAGTACGTTCGCCAGCTTCAACCGCCATCAGGCCATTTGAATTCGTGGGCACTTATGGAAATTTTTATGTTTTCTAACTTTTTCATTAAATGACCTATGAACTATGTTGTTAACTAACATTGTGTGACTGTTTAAAATGTCTTTTGATGTTTCTAACATTCTGTTAAAATAATGTATAAGAGTTTGCATTTTGTGAAACGGGACATTTTCTATAAGTATACAAAGTTAAAAAACATAAAATAAATCAACAGAATCATATGGCCGCCATTTTTAAACAATATGGTGGATGAAGCTGGCCAACAAACTCTATCGAGACATTAGTACTCCTATTGTGCACACAAAATATTCATTCAAATTGGTTCATAAATTCGAGAGTTACAGCATGACAAAATTCAGATATATATATCTATATATACAGGGTGATTCCAATTTTTTTTTTACAATAAAAGAAGGGTGATAGTACACATCAAGACAAACAATATTAAATAGAAGACCAAGGGTCCAAAACGTTTTCCAAAGGAGATAGCCGCCATTAATTTTTAGGGACCAAAATTTCAAATAAACATAAAAAACGGAAAAATCGGTCGATTGATTTGCGGTTTTCACTAAAATTATTCTTTATGACGGCATTTTCTTGAAATTAAATTATAAAGATAAATTTCAAAAAATGCCGATAGAGGGCGCTTTAGACTTTGGTGTAACGAACAACCATTTTTACTGGTATTTTTTGCATCTCATTAGATGTTTTCGTAAGCTTAGACTCAAACTTAAATTTTGAACTCAAAATCTGAAAGTGGGAGTGGTTAAGTAGCACAAACTGAACAGTGTTCAGAAGGTTCAAATTTCAAATGATTATAAAAAACGGAAAAATTGGTTCATTGATTTGCGGTTTTCACTAAAATTATTCTTTATGTCGGTATCTTCTTAAAAATAAATTATAAAGATAAATTTCAAAAAATGTCGATAGAGGGCGCTTTAGACTTTGGAGTGACGAACAGCTCTTTTTGGCGTTATTTTTTTCATCTTATTAAATGCTTTCGTAAGCTTAGACTTAAACTTAAATTTTAAGCTCAAAATCTGAATAGTTGGGAGTAGTCAAGTAGACAAACTGAACTGTGTTCAGAGGGTTCAAATTTCAAATGATTATAAAAAACGAAAAAATTGGTGGATTCTTTTGCGGGTTTTGCTAAAACTAATTTTTAAATGAACATTTTCTTCAAAATAAATTTTAAAGATAAATTTCACAAAATGCCGATAGAGGGCGCCTTAGACATTGGAGTAGCGTACAACTATTTTTAACCCTCTAAGCGTTTGGCCCGTAATATTCCGTACACTAAGCTCCAGGTTTCACTGCAATATAAGCAATGTTTAAAGATATTATAATTCTATAAATTTAATGAATTTTCAAAGCACTGAAGAATGATTAAGACTCTCAAGGATTACATTTATATTCCTAAATTAGATTTTTTATGTAATATTGAAAGAATCATATTTTATTAGCAATTAAGACAAAATGCAGAGAAAACAACATTACAAATTTACCAATTTGCAAGACGCTTGGAGGGTTAACTGTTACTTTTTTAATCTCATTAAATGATTTGAAATGCATAAACGTAAACTCTAGGCTCAAATTCTGAATCGTTGGGAGTGTTTAACTAGAGAAAAATTGATTTATGTTCGAGGAGGGGGAAGGGTTAAATTTCAACTGCTGAAGACACTTCAATTTGCGCTACTTTACTACTCCTAATTATTCAGATTTTGAGCTCAAAATTTAAGTTTAAATCTAAGCTTCCGAAAACATTTAATAAGTTTTTGCAAGCATTTAATTAAAACAAAAAAATAATGGTTAAAATAAATTTTTGGTTACTTTGAAGTTTAAGACGCCCTCTAATGGAATTTTTTAAAAATTATCTTTAAAAATTATTTTCAAGAAGATACTGACTTAAAGAATAGTTTTATTTTAAACCGCAAATGAATCGACAACTTTTTTCCATTTTCTATAATTATTTTAAATTTGAACACCCCCCCCCCCCCCTTAAACATAGTTCAGTTTGTGCTACTAACTACTCACTACTATTCAGATTTTGAGCTCAAAACTTAAGCTTAAGTCTAAGCTTACGAAAACATTTAATAAGATGCAAAAAATACCGGCAAAAAATAGTTGTTCGTTACTCTAAAGTCTAAAGCGCCCTCTATCGACATTTTTTTAAATTTATCTTTATAATTTATTTTTAAGAAAATACCGACACAAAGAATAGTTTTGGTGAAAATCGTAAATAAATGAACCAATTTTTCCGTTTTTTATAATCATTTGAATTTTGAACCTTCTGAACACAGTTCAATTTGTGCTACTTAAGCACTCCCACTTTCAGATTTTGAGTTCAAAATTTAAGTTTGAGTTTAAGCTTACGAAAACATTTAATGAGATGCAAAAAATACCGGCAAAAAATAGTTGTTCGTTACTCCAAAGTCTAAAGCGCCTTCTATCGGCATTTTTTGAAATTTATCTTTATAATTTAATTTCAAGAAAATGCCGACATAAAGAATAATTTTAGAGAAAACCGCAAATCAATCGACCGATTTTTCCGTTTTTTATGTTTATTTGAAATCTTGGTCCCTAAACTTTAATGGCGGCTATCTGCTTTGGAAAACTTTTGGGACCCTTGGTCTCCTATTTAATATTGTTTGTCTTGATGTGTACTATCACCCTTCTTTTATTGTAAAAAAAATTTGGAATCACCCTGTATATGGATATATATATAGTATGCATATGTAAGTCAACATTTCAACGGAGGGTGGTTTTGGAATCAAGGAGTCGTGATCGACGAAAATGTAGCAAAATTTACCGATAGGCTGCAAAAGGTAATTTTTTTTTTTTTTTTTTTTTACTTTTTGTAATGAAAGCTACCTAAAATTGTCCACAATTTTGGCCACTGCTCTATGTATAAAACACGAAAACCTACAATAACCACTCCCAAATCACCAAACATTAAAAAAAGTATTGGTTTACATTTAAAAATTTCGTAAGGATATATTTATTTTCAAAATTTAAGGGGACTTAGTATCTTCAAATTTGTCAAGATATCGATTTTTCTTTTTAATAGTAACTGAAAGCTTCTTTAATTGTGAATTTTGTGGCACCTCATTTTTCCCTATACGACTATTGTATCGTGGGGTATAGTAAATTTTGATAATAGATGCATTAAATGTACCCATACAAATGAAAGCTTCAAATGAAAGCTTCTGTTCATATTTTTACAACTTGTTTGTTCGATAAATACTAAGGCCTTTTTTGCTAATTTAGATAGAGGTTAGATTTTTTTTAGTTGCTCAGTGATGTTTTTAATATTTTCGTACATGGATTTAACATTGGAGTTAATAGATACATTTCATAAAATATTTAAATTGAGAGGTTGTTCAATTTTCGAGAGAAAAAAATCATATTAAATGTAAAATTCCTCACATCTAAAAACCCATGCACCGTTTTATGTAAAACATTCTAATGAATGTGGAAAAAAACATCGAAGAAAAAATATTCATTTTTAAAGAAGTAATATAAATTTATTTAAAAGTTAATTTAAAAAAATAATAAATTTTTAGTATCATATATTGTTCTACATGATTTTATATTTTTTAATTGAATTTTCAGTATTAAGTATTGTGCCACCACAAATATTACAGTATACAGTACTGTGTTCCTTTAGTAAAGAATTCGTAAAGATATTTTTTAATAACTGCCTGTCATTTTCGGAAACACTTATGTGTAGCTTTTACAATGCAATAGTATTTTTTCTTAAATCGGAATATTGGTTTTAAGGGGCTTTTGTAATTTTGTAAATTCGTAGCACGTATATTCGTCGTTCAACCCGTTCGTCTGTCTGTATATAGCAGAACAAAAACTTCTCAACCGAATAATTTGAAATTTAAAATTTATAATTTTTGTGCAATTTTGTGGAATCTTTTCAAATTTCATGAAAATCAGATGAATCGTTTAATTACAGGGACAATCAAAAGTATGTCTTTACAATACGGCCAATGAGAACTTTTAAGCGCAATTTGATGCTGCTACATTCTTTCGTTCAAAATAAATTTGATATGCATCCATGAAGTATATACATTCTGTACAATCTGTGGTACAAAGACTATTTGTTCTTATCTTACAAAACCACAAAACATTGCATAACTTAATGGAGACGAAAAACAATGTTTTGCGCCGCGTTTTAATTATATTATTCGAGTTCACGTTTATGAAACTGATATACTTTACTGAAATTAACTATGACTTACTATCTCTGTAGCAGAAATCAGGTAGATTTCGGCTATTATACTATACATTTTTACATCACGATCAATATTTTAAAGACATCCTTATAGCAAGAGCTTACCGCATTCACTACGCTTGATGTGTGTTTTCCAACTTACGTTCGATTTAACGTACGATTTAACGTTCTCAATTTTCAAGGAAATAATTCGATAATGAGAAGGTTGTTTTTAAGATAAACGTGCAATGCTAACAGCATTCACATTCATATGAAAATAAACTTTACTTTATTACAATTTCTTGATAAATTAATTTATGCAGATGAATATGATTATATTACTCAGAGATGAGATTTCCGCTTTTTTGCACACCAGTAAAATTTTAGAGAAAATACTGTATTGTTTAATCGGAACATTTTACTGATTTAAGAGAACAAATTTTTTTCTAAGATTATACTGGTGTCCAAAAAAGCGGAAATCTCATCCCTAATTACTATAGATATAACCCGAAAAATAAGTTTTCCTATAAAATACATTTCATAATTGCATTGTAAAAACTACTATACAACTATCCAAAAATTAAGCAATACTTGCAATAATTTTTGTAATTTTTCTTGAAATTTTGAAAATAATTTTTTTTTCTAGAAATTGTAAAGCTAAAGGAATCTTGGACGACTGGAAACAGATTGTTATATATTTGTGCTTGTGATTATTGCACATTTTTTAAAAATTTAGAAACTCTTGTAATTTTTTAGAGTGATCTATTGTATCTTTATAATAATTTTTTGATAGTCAATTTATATAACTTATTACGAAAGAAAAAAGTTGAATGTAAATTTAAAATTTTGATATTGCGCTTCTGCAATAGTTTTATAGTCAGCCAAAATTGCCTTTTATTACAAATTAGTAGGATGTGTCAATCCTAAAACTGTCTTCTATCTTTTACATGTTAATACTTCAAAACTCGCTGTAACATTTCCAAAATTACATTAAATGGCAATTTGTGTACATCATGAATGTATATATATATATATATATGTATATATATATATATATATATATATGTATATATATATATATATATATATATATATATATATATATATATATATATATATATCGAGATGCACTGTCGAGATTTTTAAATAATTTGCGGTAGATCTCAGACCGCAAGTGCCAAATTGTGTTTCACTGAAATTTTAGAAGCAAAATTTACCCTAAAATTGATCTTTTATTTTTTCGGTGACATACTTTTTGCCGTGTTAAATCTGAATTCGCGGTATATCGGACCGCTTTATTGCAGGCTTCTAGTGTAATATGATACTAATAATATGAAAATTACTATGCTACCATTTCTCTGGAGTTGTATGAACAGGGTGTTCTCTCCTTATTTTTTTTTTTACTTATTTATATCGTCCAATATCACAAATACAAGCAATTACGGATAATAAATACATATGAATTAATGTACGAAGAAATACAGCATGAAATTTGATATATTTTTTTACACACAATGCAATGTCGAAAATAAAAATGTTATTTTAAAACATAGATAAATTAACATTTTTATGTTTATTTTAATGCTACAGTGTAACTTTCTTTTTTCAATAAGTTATAAAATTTACGTGTTGATTTTCTTCATGACCTTTTTCTTAATTTTTTATAAAAACTGTGCAAAACTTCTAACAATTTAAACATTTGTTTACAGATCGAATATAACAACAAAAAATTGTTTTCTGGAACTTTTTTTACATTAAAGTACGTATACTTAATGTTCCAAAAGAAGGTAATCTAAATTTAAAAGTATTTTCTGCTTCGGAGTTTTCCAACTAATCTGAATAAACAGATTAAGTATAACCTAGATCTATAAATAATGTTATTTCCTCCAGTTTGTTGTTTAGCTATGAAACTGGATGTTTAAATTTGTATTATCCTGTTCATAGTTACGCAACATATGTTTTACTTTAAATTTAAAAAAAAAGGACTTCAGAAATCCAAACAAGTTTGCGTAACATAAATTACAGTCAAACCCGTTTAAGACGCATTTAAAGGAAATGAACAAAAGTCGATAAATGAGAAAACAAAAACAAAACGAAAACTATAGTATAATATAAAAGTAAACGAGATAGCGTATTAAACGTGATTTGTATAAGATTGTAAAAACCGAACTTATTTACACATATAATCGTCTAAATTAATTTTAAAGTTTTCATTTCTATGTTTATGTTGAAAATTTAGTCTTTTGTATTTAGATTGAAATTTAATTTTATTCCACTTTAAATCATTATTTTTTTTCCAACCAACTGGGATAATAGTGGAAATAAATATGGATTTTGTCATGACTTTATTGCTGTTTAATGTGTTGCAACGGAAAATAAAATTATAAAAATAATTTTTCTTCTTTAATATTACCTTTCAATGGAAGGAAAAAATCTCGGCAGAAAAACGAAGTACAGTAAAACCCCGATAATTCGGATTAATTGGGACCAGACCCAATCCGGATTATCGAAATTCCGGATTATCCGGAGAATTAGAAAAAACTGAAATAAAATAAAATATACTTACAGAAAATCACCTTTATATTAAAGTTAATGGATATTTACAGACAGTAAAAATGATTACTTTATTTAATTCTTCCGAAAATATTTCAGAAAAAGTTTTTTCTATTCAGGCACGACGATGAAACTAGTCAATGTTATGGAAATTAGTCAATCACTTCTCAAACTTGAAAAAATAAAGGTCCAAACCGGACCGGAATATCCGGAGATCCGGATTATCGGGGTCCGGATTTGCGGGGTTCTACTGTATTTAAAACCATATTTACTACTTCTAATAAATAGTACTTCTTACTTTTTTACTTAATCCTCCTTACTTTTTTTATCTTTTTTACTTAATCTGTACGTCTTTTTAATAAAAGAAAAAATACTCTTATTAACCATTATGTAGAAATATTGTGAACATATAAAAAAGAAAAGAAAACATAAAGTACTATCCAACAGGGGTAACTCACATAAAGGAAAAATAGATTCTGATATATTATAAAAATCCACGCATTTCTTTTCGAGATAAAACTGTTTCTGAAACCGTGAAATATACAGCAAAGTACACTGTAAGAAAACGGGCGATTTTACGGAAATTGTACAGGTAACGAAACGCCAGTAAAATTTACTGTTTTTCAAAGGAGAAATTTTCGTAAATTCCAGAAAATTTCACGAGTTTTTTTAGGGGTAGTGTTCTAGAATGTACGAAAGTTCTTCCATAATAAAAAACAGCAAATTGTACTGGCATACCGATTACCATTACAACATTAGTAAAATCCTCGTTTTTTTACAGTGAGGTCACATGTTGACGATTATCACGAAAAACTAATCATTTGTTATAATTTGAAACATGAATTAATATTACTAATAATATGAAACTTATATTTAGAAAATTTCTTAAGAGTTAAAATGTACAGGGATTTCTATCCCTTTTTTGTTACTTTTTTATACCGCCAAATATTATAAATGCCAGCATTTATAGAAATTAAATTCAGATAAAGAAATGTGTGAAGAAATACAACAAGAAATTAGATGTAATTGTTTTTACGCATCAAGCAATGTCTAAAAATAAAAGTGACATTTTAAAACATAGATAAACATACATTTTCTATACTTTTTTATTTTAATGCTACAGAGTAACGTTATTAGTTCAGTAAGTTTTATCCTTCATGTTTTGATTTTCTTCGTAAACTTTTCGTTAATTTTTTAGAAGTTGTATAAAACTTCTAACAATTTTTACGTTTGTTTATACATCGCATTTGGCAACAGAGAGAGTTTTTTAATGTCTTTTTTATACCTTTAAAGTACATATATGTAATGTTCCAAAATAAATTAATCTAAATTTTAAAGAATTTTCTGCTTCGGAGTTTTTCAATTAATCTGAATAAACAGGTTAACTGTAACCTAGATCTAAAAATAGTGTTATTTACTTCAAGTTTGTTTTTGAGCTATGGAACTGAATGTTTAAAATGGTATTATCCTATTCACAGCTGTGCAATATATGTTTTGCCTTAACCCTTTGAGCTCTCAAGGCAGAAATTTCTACCACATAATTTTAATTCCTAAATTTCACAATGGCACCAGAAAATTCGACCAAATTTACTTCATAAAGGTTTAATGCATTTTTTCATGTTTACCGATAACCGGTTTTTTTCTTTTCAAAATACTGGTGCAAATGTGACATTTGGAATTTTGAAGAAATTTACATCCCGGAGCTCGCAGGGTTAAAAGTAAAAAAAAAAAAAAAAAAAAAATAGAAATACAATGACTTGACAAATCTAAACAAATTTCCATAACAATGAATTAGAGTCAAACCCAGTTACGACGCGTTTCAAAGGAGTGAACAAAAGTCGCGAACTAAATGTGATTTCTATAAGGTTGCAGGAACGGGGCTTATTTATATTTTAAACCTTAAATTTATATTTTTAACCTTATTTTTAACCTTTTAATTTATATTTTTAGCCTTCATTTATATTTTTAAGGTCGAAAATTCTGTCTTTTGTGTATATTAACATTGAAATTTAGTTGTATTTCATTTTAACTCATAGTTTGATTTAATAAAAACCAACTGGAGTAGTAATGGAAATAAATAAGTATTTAGCCATGATCTATTAATAACCGAAAAAAAATAATAAAGAATTTTTACTACAATAATATCTTTTAATTGAAAGAAAATTAAAAAAAAAAAAGAAGCACAACCCAATTTATAAAAAATATTTAGTACTTGTAATATTTAGTATCATTATAATATGGTCTTCTTTTTAAAATAAGAGAAAACTTCTCTTATTAATTGTTATATGGAAATACTGTCAAAAAACCAAAAAGAAAAGAAATCATATGAAATGTAAAATGTTACCAAAGAGCAGTAACGCCTATAGAGGACTAACAGATTCAAAAATTTGACAAAAATCCCTGCTTTACTTCTTGAGTTAAAACTATTTCTGAAATCGTGAAAAATGCATCATTATAGGCACTTGTTAGTTTTTTAAACAAAAAACTAATTATATGAAATAATATGAAAAGATTTCTTGGGAATTAAATGTTCAAAACGTTCTCTTCTTTTTTTCCCTTAAACTTTTTATATCGTCAAATGTTATAAATGCAAGAAATTATGGGTATTAAGTTTAGATAAAAAAAAATGTATGAATAAATACAACATGAAATTTGATTTATATGTTTTTACAGATCATGCAATGCCGAAAAATATAAATGATATTTTAAATCATAGATGAACATATATTTTCTATACTTTTTTATTTTAATGCTGAAGAGTAACTGTCTTTTTTCAGTAAATTGTATCCTTATTGTTTTGATTTTCTTCGTGACCGTTTCTTTAAATTTGTATAAAAATTGTATAAAAGTTCTAACAATTTATACATTTGTTTATACATCGCATTTAGCAACATAAAAAATTTTCTAGTATCTTTTTTCTTCTTATACTTTAAGTGCGAATTCTTAGTGTTACAAAATAAAGTAATCTACATTTTAAAGGTTTTTCTGCTTCGGAGTTTTTCAACAAATCTGAATAAACAGATTAACTGTAATATAGATCTAAAAATAATGTTGTTTCCTTGAGGTTTATTTTGGAGCTAAGGAACTGACTGTTTAGAATTATATTATCTTATTCGCAGTTACGCAAGATATGTTTTGCTTTAAATTTTAAAGAAAAAAAGAAATACAATGACTTGACAAATCCAAACAAATTTGCATAACAATGAATTACAGTCTAACCCAGTTAAAACGTATTTTAAGTGAATGAACAAAAGTCGCAAGAACCGAGCTAATTCATACATCTAATGGTCTAAGTGAACTTTCTTTTATATGTAAGATTTCATTTATATTTTTAAGGTCGAAAATGTTGTCTTTTGTATACATTTAGAATGATTTTAAATTGCATTCCACCATTCTCATTTTTTTTAATTTCTACAATTTAAGTAATAAACAATAGTAGCTATATAACGTACATTTAAATTATCGCTAACAACAGGTATGATTATCT
Source organism: Maratus speculifer (assembly GCA_964019185.1). Classification (NCBI taxonomy): domain Eukaryota; kingdom Metazoa; phylum Arthropoda; class Arachnida; order Araneae; family Salticidae; genus Maratus; species Maratus speculifer. The sequence goes on from OZ025300.1 coordinate 142,531,528, forward strand.
TTAATTAACAACTTTTATGCCATATCTGAGTAGCAAGATTTCGTAAATTTCTGTCGATTGTTGCGAAAATTCTTTTTACTGTTGCAGATTGTTAGGAGGAGGGATCAAAGAAGAATTCCAGTTTTGCTAAGTTAGTGGGGTTTTGTGCTTTCAATTATCTGCCAATGTTTATATTTAATAATTTAAACCTGAATTAATGTGTTGTTAAATAAAGTAAATATAGATATTCAGAAACAGTGTGGTATATGAAATTCAAAAATACGCTAAATCAGAAACACTGAAAAAGACTTATGGAAATTACATCTTGGTCATCGAATTTGCATGTTAAGCGTGATATATTTTCTCAAAGGACGAAAAATTCTCGCGTATTAAGCGGGATCACGTAATAACCATTCGTGTATAAACGTGATATTTTCGCATTAGTCTTATTTTGTTACAACCCAAAAATACATCTTTGATTTAAACGCTTTTTCATTTATTTATTTATTTTTCTAAAAAAGTTCGTACTTTGAGCATAATTCTCTAATTTTTTGGTTGTTGTTTATGTAAACTTACTAGATCAATAATTTTGATAAAAACTTTTTGTTTATTTATGTGTGTAAAAATATATATGATGAGAAGAACTAATATATTCTTAATAAATTAATGTTTTATATATATTTATATATATATTTTTTTTTTGTACTTACTTAGAAAAACGTTTTTGAAGAAATAGTAGCGTCTTTAATACTTATCCGAAAATCTCAAATGTAATTCAAGGTTAGGAGCTAAAATATTGTATATTGTATTTTCATGGTAAGCTTTATTACCACACGTGTTACTTTAAACATCGACCATGGGGCCAAGTAAAAAAAAATCCATTAAAATTTAACATAAAGTGTTCTTGTAATTTATGAAAGAAAGTTCCCCGCCCCACTCTCTGTGTCGCACATGCGAGTTTGCTCATTTTGAAAAAGTGCCTTTAGAAGCACTCAGATTTTTTTAATTCTTTTGTTTTTTTAGGATTTTTTAAAGTTTTTATTTCTATATCTCCAAAATGAACATATCTTCCGTAATTATTTTATCTTTTTACATATTATTATACCAGAATGGCTTACTATACTATTTGTGGTAGCTGGCCCACACTGTTAAAATTTTCTGTAAAAACATAGGAAAAATTCCAGACTCTTTCTAAAGTCACACTAGTTCTTGGTTAAATTCATTCCATTGAGTTTTTTGGTTTGCTTTTTACAGGTATTTCCATTATCTTATTTTTAATTCGATGAAGAGGATTACGTGTTTTTAGTTAAACATATTTTTATGTTTGTTAAGACTTGTAATTTAAAATAAACGATTTGAAATTTATTTTGAAATTTTGTTAGAAATATCAACGATGAAAATTTAGTTTAATTTTTATTTTAAATTTAGAATACGTTAGAAAGGAAACATTCTTCTCTTTGCTTAGTGTTAGTGGTGATTTTTATCGACAATCATTTTGTGGTAGGATGGATTCAATAGTTTTGTACCCGTCAAAAGATAAAAGTGATATTTAATGCTTCAAATCTCAGGACGGTTAGAAATAAAACTGCTTAAAATTAAGTTATACCAGATGAAATTGGCTCGAAACATTCAAATTCTTTGTAGCTCGCTGACGATTGAGTGATTCCCTAACATAGAAAATTAAAGGATTATTATTAAAATAAATTTACTTGTGAATCTTGTGTAATTTTAACGAGTCTATTGTATTTTAGTCTATTCTAAATTTACAGAATAATGTCTCTGTTACTAAACAGATTTTTTTAAAGCTTTGTAATTTCACGTAAGACTTAAGATTATTCATAACCCATAATTTTTTTGTAATTAAAAAAAAAATATATATATGTATATGAAAGTAATCTTTTTTAATGGATATAATTAATGCTATCCTTGACTTTTACGCACTAAGATGCAATAAACATACATATTGAATAGAAAATTTATAATTTTTGTTCTCATTTCTTTTATGCTTAATTTAATTATTTCATGTACGTTTGTATTATAATTTTTATTAATTAGAAACTACTTAGCATTTATGAAATTAAAATTAAAAGTTTAAAAAAAAACTTAATTTGATTTTATTTTGCATTATTTTCAGCTAATTTTATTTTGAAAATTTCACACATCTTGTGATATTTCATGAATTTCACACACAAATACTCACCCCTTCCGTCCAAATTCTCCTAACATTTTCATATTTTTTTCAATCGTAAGCATCCCTTAAATTCATTAGAATTTCATCGATATTTTGCGGTATATTTTTGTGAGATAAAATAAAAACAAATAAAAAATATCTAAATAGAAAGACATTTTTAAAGATATGAAAAAGAAAAGATAAATTATCAATGAGTGATACTAACATACTAATTTTTCTTTGTTAAATAATCTTTCTCATAAAAAACTCATAAACTTTTAATCAAAAATATATTTTTAACACACAATATAAGCGAATTGTTTAACAATAAACATTCTTTATATACTTAATAACCTTTCTTATAAAAACAATTCTTAAAATTTTAATAAAAAAAATATTTTTAACAACAAACATATGCAAATTGCTTAACAATAAACACAAATATCTATTTATTATTTGGGTATTTATAGTTTCTGTAGTATTGAGAATGTAAAAAGAAAAAAAAAATGTTGGACGACGGTTTTAACAAAACCAATAAAAAAATAAATTTATATCATTTTATAAGCTACAATAGTAAACATTTTGATATTATTAGAGATTTTCTGGAGATGCTTATAAATTATTAGTAGATGAATAAAAAAAGATATATCGTCCACATACATTTTTTTTTACTTAGAAAATTATTTAAATACAAAAAAGCAAAAAAAAAAAAAAAAAGTATTATTGCGATAAAAAAGAGACATTCATTTAATGTATAAATTAAGAACAAAATATAAAAACACTCTTTCTAATACTAATTAATGTATTCGGGTTATACGATTGCTACATATAAGTTTCTAAATGCGTTTTAAATTCGGTGCCATACATTAATATTCTTTAGTAACTTCCATTTTCTTAAATAAACACACATTTGTGTTAAATAAATATTCATATACAAATGTCTTGTTTGTTTAAAGGAAAAAAATAACTCTAACGGAATCTCTGGCATAGGATTAAATCTTCTACTTGAAAGAAAAATACCGACTATATCAAATAAAAATGCAAATGAATATCAAAAGATGCAGAATGAATCTATTAAAAAACCATCAAAATATATGATAAAAAAATAATTGCGTATTTTAATATTGTGTTAATTGATCGATATGACCTATTAATGCAATAAGGAATGTGATTTGAATTACATACATACCTGAATTTTTTAGCTTCTTTTTTTGTACACAACGCATGCATAAAAGTTGTATAAGTATGTTATTTTTAAAAAGTTTTTTTTTCTTTTTGAATAATAAGATCGCTTTTTTAAAATGTAATCCTTTAATATACTTTAATTTCTTTTATGAATGTATTCAAAGTTCAAAAGAATTAAATAAAATAATGATCACGTAGTATTAAATAAACCTGCACATACACTTTGAAAAATTTTAAAAACCTCCATACAGAATTCTTATAAAAAATTTGAATTAATAAGAGACAATAAGTTTAATTGCTTTTTTAAAGATTTCGCAATGAATTATTCATCAATGTATGCTGAAATATTTTCTTACACGATATCGTACATTTCAAAATATGTTGTTAATTTTTCACCAATTTGTGAAATTTTACCAGTTGTATTTATACATATATATATAAACAGCCAATAATTAGCTCTATTCTTTGAAAATTTTTACTTGATACATTTTGTGCGTAGAATTATTTATCAATTAACATCAGAAATATTGTGAGTCATTTACAGGAATAAAATATAATTAGAAAAAATATTTTATTATTTCTTAAGGGCATCTATTATCGTATCTATTCGTATCTAAAAAGTGCTACAGTCTAGTCATAAAGAATATCTAGAATGAAAATACGTTTGAAGGTTAATATCTAAGTGTGGAACAAAATTTTATCATGCGCATTTTCCTCAAATATTTCAGCAGTCACAATTACTATCTCTTCACAACTAAACTACATTACGTTACAGCGCGAACCATTAGGATATTATTACAGATTTTCTGAAAATACTTCTAAATTATAAGAAGATGGAAAAGCGATTTATGCAATATATATATATATATATATATATATATATATATATATATATATATATATACCTAGAAGAGTATTTAAATTGAAAAACATGCAAAATACATTAATATGATAACGAAAATGAAAAAAAACCCTGTAAAATGTTAATAAGCAGAAAATGTAAAAACAGTCTTCGCAATGCTCCGTGTTATATGATTGCTACTTTTAAAGTTCTAAGTGCTTCTTAAATTTGGTACCATATATGAAAATTGGCATGGGATAAAATACTCTACGTGCAAAAAAAAAAAAAAAAAAAAAAAAAAAAAAAAAAATTCAACAATATCAAATAAAAATGCAAATAAATAAGCTCCGTTGAAAGATGGTTCCATAAGTATACGATTAAAATTTATGATAAAAAAATAATTGCTTATGTAAATATGGTGTTAAGTGATTGATATGAGCTATTAATGCAATAATAGATGTGATATGAATGATACATAAACCTGAATTTTTCGTTTTATTTTATTTATTTATTTATTTATTTATTTTGCTTGTAACGCATGCATAAAAGTTGTATATGTATTTTTTTTAAATGATCGATCTTTTATGAAAATATTCCTTAAATATGCTTTATTTTTTTTCAATGTATTCAAAATTTAAAAGAATTAAACAGAAAGAATAATCACGCAGTTTTAAATAAACCGTGAATACCCTTTGAAAAGATTTAAAACCATCATAAAATAGTATTACAAAAAATTGGAACAAATAAAAGAAAATAAGTTTAATTGCGTTTTTAAGATTTTGCAAGAAATTATTCACCAATGTATGTTTAAATACGTATTTACACTATATATATATATATACATAAAACATATTGTTAATTTTGCCCCAATTTGTTAAATTTTCCCAGCTATATGATTTTTTTTATATACATCACAGTAATTAGTTCCATTTATTGAACATTTTTATTTGTCAATATAGTGTATAGAATTATTTATCAATAAACATCATAAGCATTGTAGGGTATTTAAATAAATAAATAATAGTAAGAAAATATTTTAATGTTACTTAAGGGCATCTATTATCGTGTCTATTCGTATCTCAAAAATGCTTCAGACTAGTGATGAAGAATATCTAAAATGTAAAATACATTATGAGGTCAATATCTAAGTGTGAAAGAAAATGCGTATTTTTTTTAATCCATCGATGGACGTGTTTGGGTACTCCATCTTCTATGCGAACTGTTATTGCCGCTTATACAGCAGGTCATATACAGACTAGTTGTGGCGATATTCATCTTTTGGAAACATTCCAATGGGCATCCGTAGGACATGTGGTTGCTGAAGAATAGACCATGAACGCCACAGTCTATCTGAACATCATTTCCGATCATTTGCATCATTATATAATAGCTGTCTTCTTAAACGGAAATGGAATCATTGTGCAAGAAAATGCTCCATGTCACATAACTCGAATTATTCTCAATTGGTTTTAAGAACATAATACTGAATTCCAGTTAACGCACTAATTGACTAACTCAACGGATCTTAATCCAAAAGACCACATTTCGAGTGTCATTCAATGGCAATCGAGAGCTCAACAATAACCATTTTAAAATATCTCGTATATGCATGACAATTGCTTAAGCAGCTAATATAATTTATTACCCGTCATCTACCAAGAATCTGAGGCATGCATGCCAAGGCAGTTTGCAGCAGGCGGCGGTCACAATTACCATCTTCTCATAACTACCCCTCTTCACTTTACAGCGGGGAAAGTTAGGAAATTATTACAGGTTTTCTGAAATAATTTCTAAATTAAAAGAAGATGAAAAAATTATTTATTCAATACATATATATATATATATATATATATATATATATATATTGCATAAATCATATATATATATATATATATATATATAGATAGATAGATAGATAGATATAGATAGATAGATATATATATAGTTACATAGAAGATTATTTAAATTCAAAAGCATACAAAAAACATTATTCTAATAAACAACCAGAACCCCACCCTATTTAAAATGTTAATTAACAAAAATGTACAAACACTCCTTGTAATATTAATTAATGTTAACAGATTATGCTATTGCTACATTTAAGTTTTTAATTATGTCTTAAATTCTGCGACATGAATTAATATTCTTTAGTGATTTTCACTTTCTTAAATCAAAGCATATTTGTATTTCATGAATATTCATATACAAATATCATGTTTGTTTAAAGAAAAAAAAATCCTAACTCTACCGGAAATTCTGGCATAGGATAAAGTGTTGTACGTGCAAGAAAAATATCGACCATATGATATAAAAATGCAAATGAATGTTGGATGTACTTCAAAAAGTTCCGCTGCAGAATGATTCTATAAATATACGATTAAAATTTATGAAAAAATAATTGCTTATGTAAATATGGTGTTAATTGATTGATATATCTTATTTAATGCAATAATTTATGTGATATGAATAATACATAAACCTGAATTGTTCAGATTTTTTTTGCATTTAACATACGCTTAAAAGTTATGTAAGAATGTTATTTTAAATAAATATGATAATTTTTATTTCTTTTTCCGTAATCGATCCTTTATGAAAGTATTACTTATGCATGATTTTTTTTTTATCAATGTATTCAAAATTTAAAAGAATTAAACATAAATAATAATCACGCAGTTTTAATTATACATGTACATACACTTGAAAAAATTTAAAAACCTTCATAAACAATTCTTATAAGAATTAGGTATAAATAAGTGAGAAAAAGTTTCGTGGTGTTTCAAAGGATTTGTAATGAGTTATTCATCAATGCATGTTGAAATATTTGCATACTCCATATTTATTTTTTCAAAAGTTATTGATCATTTTTCACCCAATTTGTTAAGATTTTTCAGTTACATACATTTGTTTTAGATAGCACAATAATTCGCTCTATTCATTGATAATTTACATTTGTCAGTGGAATTATTTATCTATAAACATCATAAATATTGTGGGGTATTTACATAAATTAAAAATATTTGGAAGTGAATATTTTTTAAATATTACTTAAGGGCATCTATTATAATTTTCGCGTTCAAAAAAAAAAAAAAAAAAAAAAGCAAGAAATTATCCAGTTCATTCTACCGATCTTAAGAATAACGTTTATTTTAAGCAATTGTAATTAATACTCACCATAATATAGTTATTATTGTTAAAATATCTTCCTACAAAGGTTCTCAAACTATGGTACGCATACGAGAACTGGGACAGAAAGTGCATGTTACTGGTACGCGAAAATGCTGTACTGGAACATGAAATGAAATAAAAAGTACAGCATGTGAAATAAAAAACAGCTCAATAATTCGACCCTTTTTCTTGATTTAATGATCACAGGCTCAAAGTTGCCTCCTGCATGTTATTACTGCTCTCAGAACGTTTTGTTTCCTCTTATTTTAATAAAATTTCGCTAGAAATTTTAGACAAATGGAACTAAGTCTTCGGTTAGAGTTGCGTTAACCTTTCATCCTCCATGTAAAAAAGGAAAAAGTTTTATTTTATTACTTTATAGTATGTGTTTATATTATGTACTTCAAGCTCTTCGATCTCGCATTAATAAGTAGTTTATTTGCAAAATGTATGGATTTTTTTATGCAGATTATTCGTTTATTAAGTTTTCATATGTATTTTACTATTGATATAAACATAGTACTCATATAACAAAAAAAGGAACATGAATTTTATAAATGTGTATTTTTTCATGTTTAACAGTGTTTTTATGTCCTCGAAAAGTATCTATATTTGTCACCCAAAAATGGTAGACTTCATATTGGTTATTCCGCATTAGATTTGAGATTTCCTTTTGGTAGTACGCGACAGTAAAAACTTCTACACTGTAAAAAAGTCAGATATTTCTGAATATATAAAAATGTGCTGTAACCAAGAACGAAAAAATACAGTAATCTCTTCTAACTCACCTGAGGTTTCAAAAATCGTTCCTTTACCTTTAAAAATCCCAGAAAACTATTTGTTTTCGAAATTTAAAGAAGAACTTGTAAAAATTAATTTGTATTAGCTGCTCGTCCTTTTCAGAAACGTTTCTAAGTAGCTTTTACTGTAAAATAATCACTTTTCTCAAATCAAACTATCACGTTTTCGGATACTACCAACTCATAGGAAAATATTTTGATATTCAAAGAACATATTTAATAGACAAATATACAATATTAACAGTATTACCATTAATATGAAAATTAGGATTATTTTGCTACAACTGCATGCACAAAATCAGTTATGCAGCTGAAAATGCTTACTTGAGAATTGATAGAATCCGAAAACGTGACATTTTGATTAGAGTAAAGTGATTATTTTACAGTAAAAGCTACTTAGAAACGATTCCGAAAAGGACGGGCAGCTAATAAAAATTAATTTTTATAAATTCTTCTTTAAATTTCGAAAACAAATTGTTTTCTGGGATTTTTAAAGGTAAAGGAACGGTTTTCGAAACATTAAGTGAGTTAAAAGAGGTTACTGTATAATTTCGTTTTTCGTTACAGTACATTTTTACATATTCAGAAATATCTGACGTTTTTTACAGTGTATATAGTGGTACGTCGGTCTAAATGTTTGGGAACTCCTTCCTTAGAAAAACCGCGAATTACCAAAAAGGCGAAATTATATTGCAATTTGATGTAAAATGTAACTGCGTACGCTATTATATATTTGTAACGCCTTGTCCAATCATTCTGCAGTTTTTAGTCGCGTCCTCGAGTTTTCCGTACGTCCTCGTGCGAGAACGTGTTTTTACCAATCATGATTTGCCCATGCCACATACGAGCATCCATATTCCTATTATGTTCTATTTATCTCACCAGTAAATTTTAATTGTAAATTTTGCATTACTAATCTGAAAATTTTTCTGATTCAATAAAGCAAAAATTTCTATTTTAACCACAAACCTAAAACCGCCGCAAATTTAGTGGGTTTTTCTCATCTCAAAAATGCCCAACGCGCCTTAAGAAGTTTTCACTTCAAAAATATTTAAGATGTTTTTTTTTTTTTTTTTTTTTTTTTTTTTCTAAAATATTGATTAGTTATTTGTTTAAGGAAGATTGTTACATAACCATAATTTAACTTTATTCAAAATTGTTAGTGTCCATATTATGATCATAATGAAGATAAATTAGGATTATGTAAGCTTTTTCAATAGAAAAAATATGTATTGCAGTTTGTAGTAAATTTTTAACAGTGTATATTTATTTTATAGGTGCATTTCGATTCAAACTGCTTGTTTTCCGATTTATTTTTGAATTCATTTTTACTCTCAAACACATCAAATTCGCAAATTCTCTTATTTAGAACGTGCACAAGGTGCCGTGAAGGTCAATTCTGATAAGTGCACAAAATATTTCAATAAAATCAATCAAAAATGACAATTTGAACCAATTTTTCCGAAATGGGAGATTTGGGAACGAAAAAAAAGGGTCTTCCTGCGAAGTTAATTGCTTATAAATCAAATTCTAATCAATTGAGCGTAAAAAGACATCACACGGCTCCTTATACGTCTCTTCAAAAATTCCCTGAGCAAATTTCATGTTTCTACTTTTAAAAATGTGTCTGAAATTGTATCGGAAAATTTCGAGCTGCTGAAGGTGGAAAAGCGTTTTTTCGAATACACCCTTAAGTACACATTTTCATTATTGCGCATTGTGTTTACTTTTAAAAATTAACTCTAATGAATACCCTTCAATTAACAGTTTCTCAAAAAATGCGTTCATACACATACTGTGTGTATCATAAAAAGATGGACATAGGTGATAGTAAATTCCAAACAAATTCATCAGAAAATGTATGATCGGAAGGAAAACGCAAAGGTGCTATAGTGTGCCGAATGTGAAGTTGTATGCATTTGTATGCATTACAGAGGTGCATTGTAAGTTTATTCCTGAAAAGAATGGTGTGCGTTCTTTTCATGTATTATTTACATAGAAAGGTAATTTTTGGAAAAGCATTTTCAACTTCAGATTATGTTTTTACGTTTAACATTCTTTTCGACGTGTACGTAATGTGTATAAATTCTTTTGATTATGTACAGGGCTGCGGAAAGGAATTTGTACTGACTACTGAATTTAGGAACTATTTACTTAAGATGAATTTTTAATTATGTTAGGTATATTTCTATTGAACGATATTTACTATTCTTATGGAATTTTTGAAATAGAGATAAAATCATGTGCAGGGCTAGGTAAGGGGGCCTGGATAAAAAAAAAGGCTTCAAATTTTCTAAAAAAAGGAGTTGTCACTTAAAAAATATATTAGTTTTTTTATGTTTAAAATATGTTTAAATCACGTTTCTATCTTAACCAGTCGAGGAAATTTTTTTTTCGCTTTTGTTTGTTTTGAAAATCTAGTTTTCAAGCATTGACTGTCATAGAAATGACTTTTGTAAGAATGCGTTTTTCATCAGGATTGGATTTTTCAAAATTACTTTGATTTAAATTGTTACAACTCAGGAATCACTATAGAATAATATTTCACTCTTCGAACATGCATTTTTTTTGTTTTAGTTTAATTATTATTCAGAAAAGAAAATTGAAAAAAAAATATTTACTTTTAAAAATATGATTTAAATAATTCCAGTTAATTTTTTTTTTCAAAATTTGGATTGAAATAGTTTTAATTTTTATAATAAATAATATTTTCAGAAATGCTGAATACAAATTAAAAGTAAATTTTTCTGTTCATTTAAAGGCAAAAAAATTCAAATTCCACAAAAAATATTTTGAGTTATATCAATTTTAAATTTTCCCACTTAAAAAAATAAAAATTTGAAGTTTCTTTGATCATGGTAAGTTTTTATCATTTGATTTTGTTTAGAAATGATATGATTAATCACCACAAAAAAATACAAAATTTAACTCGCTATAAATTTTTTTAAAATGTATTCCGGACCCCCTTAAAAATGAAGACACCTGACCGTTTACTTTTAGAGTAGCTTCAAATATGTTTTGAGTTGTGTCACAGCTTTTTTTTTTTTCAAAATTTAATTTTGGCTTACTTGATGTTTCTACAGATGTGTTTCAGAGGATATGCAAGTTGAACAAATGAATTTGAATGTATTTTAATATATTGGTATAAATATTTAAGTGAATTTGCAATTTGAATTAAATTTTAACTTCAATGAAGCATCTACTAGATATATAGATTTTATAATTGCTAAAGAATAAGAATATTTGTTTACTGCGTAAGATAATTCTTAAAAATCGTCTAAAGTATTTAATTACACATTTTGCTTCACCTTATTTGACATTGTTATTATAATTTCATATTTAATATTTAACATTGTAGTTGTAATATTAATATTTTATAACCTAAGCTAAATCGTATTATTGATCGTATTATCGTATTTATCGTATTTCAAGATTAAGGATAAAAAAATAATAATAACAGAAACACCGTAAAACTCACATTCTTATATTTTCCACGAAATATCATGAAACTGAAATGCTGAAATATTATTCAGTTTCAAATACATATGTATGTTTTCTTACACTGAAACAAATTTGTTACAAGTAGCGGAAAACAAATACAAGCAGAAAAAACGGTTCAATAGTTTCATCTGCAAATAGAAATGCAAGAATATCGAAATTGCTTCATTGACTTTATTCCCGATTGAAATGACAGGGCATTTGTTTTAGTGTTTTCGTGTCTTTGAAATAAAATTGGTGTGAATTTATCTCAGAAATGTCATATGATATCAATGTGACATTCGGGTTTTTTTTTTTCAAAATTTCAGAATTTTTCAACATTTTATGTAAGATTATTTATATTTATGTGTCTGTTGCACATTCCTCTATTCATAAATTTGATTAATAATTCATGTTTTAACTTCAAATATTTAAATTATATATTTTTATGTTGTGCCAGCATTTACCAATCGTAATAAAGTCGCAATCATTTTTAGGTGCGATCGTAATTATATAATTATTTAGGACCAATAGTTTTCGTTCAGCCCGTCCATCTATCTTTCTGTCCGTCCGCATATAACAGAGCAAAAACTACCCAACTGTATCGTTTGAAATTTAAAATATGTATTTGTTGTATAATTTTCTCAAGTCATTTAAAATTTTATGAAAATCGCATGCATGGTTCAGTGACAAGAACAATCAAAATATTCCGTTACATTACGGCCAATAAAAATGTTTTAAGCGCATTTTAATGATATCACACTCTTTCCAACATAATAAAAATGATATAAATCTCTGAAGTATGTATTAAAGTATAAATTCAGTACAGTCTGTGGTGCAGGGAATATTTTTATAAATTTACAGGGCCATACATATGTATTCCATTGCATAATTTCATTAGAGGAAACATTGTTTGGGTGCGTACAAATTATATTAAACTTTTCCCCATTTTGTGAAATTTATATTGTTGCTGAGGATTACTACAGGTGGTTATTTCCTGTATAAAAGAAAGCCGTTAGTATTTGCAGGGACACTCAAAAGAATTCTGATATTATACTGTAATTCGAAGTACTGTGTACTATTACACCAACATTTGAATGTTTTTAAAACTCCATTATAGTACGAACACATCTTATTTGCTGTGAAATTTCATAATTGTTTGAAGTATCATACTTATGTGCTAAAAGAATATTTGTGCGATAGATGGATTACAGTTTTAAAACACCCACAGCCAAAAATAAAATTGCTAAATTGGTAAAACAGATGATTCAGAATTCGATTCTGATGCATTATGAAAAATAAGTGTATGAATAAATCAAAAATGTTTAATTTAACCAATTAACACACTTACTGGTATGCATTTTACACCAGTCATCCTTTATTTATTTATTTATTCATTTTGAAAAGCCGAGATAGACTTTATAAAGACGTTTCTATCTTGCGTCAAACCTTTCAATATCAAGGACAAGAAAGTAATATCCTTTTTTTAGGTGCGTTCGTAATTATGTAAATACGTAGCACCTATTGTTGTCGCTCAGTCCGTCCGTCTGTCTGTCCGTCTGTCTGTCCGTCTGTCTGTCCGTCTGTCTGTCCGTCCGCATATTATTACGCAAAAACTACCCAACCGAATCGTTTGAAATTTAAAAGACCATAATTATAACGTAATTTTGTCGAGTCATTTCAAATGTTATGAAAATCGGGTGAATAGATCAGTTACAGGGACAATCAAAAGGATTCCGTTACATTACGATCATTGGGGAAAAAAGTTTCAAATGCATTTTAATCGTTTGAAATTTAAAACATATAATTATTACGTAATTTTGTCGAGTCATTTCAAATGTTATCAAAGTCGGACGCATAGATCATTTACAGGGACAATCAAAAGTATTCCATTACATTACGGTCAATGGGAAAAAAGTTTCGAATGCAATTTAATGATGTTACACTCATTCGAACATAATAGAATTGCATGAATCTATGAAATATATACTAAAATATGCATTCCGTAAAATCTGTGATGCAAATAATTTTTATTATTAAATTACAGGGCCACACAAAAGTATTCCACTACATAATGCTATACGGGGAAACATTGTTTGGGGCGTGTTTTAATTATATTCAAATATTTTACATTTTATGAATAAGATATACGTTTCTGAGGTGTGATAAAAATTAATTCCTGCATATTTACAGAAACACAAAGATTTCGACTACTATACTGTATCCGAAGTACGCTCTACTATATCAGCAATATCTGAATATTTTTAAAACTTCATTATCGGACGAGCGCACCTCACTTGCTACGTTCACGTGCAATTTCCAATTTGTTTTCATTAAGAGTTGAAGAAGATATTTCTTGGGATTGAATAATCCCGTGCGTGTTCGAACGTTTTAATTTAATGCGTTCATTTTTTACGGGATAACAGACACTAAAATAATAACGAAATATTAACATAAAAATTACTTCTATATTTAATAAAATGATATTGAAAGACAATTAATGTGAATTTTTAAAATTATGTATGTTTTATACTGTAAAATAAATTATTTGCTAATGTATAGCATATTTTCTCAAATAAAGAAAAATAAAAGCAATTTTTACATTAACTTGTACAAATTCTGTGAATTAATATAAAGAGCACGAATTCTTTTTTCAAAAAAGCCGAGAGCTGATGCGTTTTACAACATACAGCATAAGATTTGTTTTTAAGATGTATTTAACCAAAAACATAATGGGAGACAGAATAGAGTAAGTTTATATTGTGAATGTGCTTTTGTCACAGAAAAAGGCATGTGGCTCATGGGTTAAAAGGAGGTGGGCTAATAAGGGCCATTTTTCGACCATCAGCACCTAGACGTAACATACATTTTTTTCATTAGTATTCCTCATAACAAGTAAGAAAATGATAATATCTTGAATGAAAGTTTAATAATTGATGGAAAAATATGATATAGGTTTAAGTAAAAATTATGTGTATTAATTGGCATAAACACAATTATCATTAGTTTTAATCCATATAATCAATAGTAAATACAACAATAAGTGTAACATTTAGAAAAATCGAGCTTACTAAGATTATTATTTCAATACATGAAATATCGGAAATAATAAATAATAAATAACAAATAATAAATAACAAATAATAATAATAATAATAATAATCATCATACAGTTTCAGACTTTTTCGACAATGTGTTTTAGATAATTTTCGTTATTGATTGCCTCACCAGAATCACTAATAACCATCCAGAGGCCGCATCTTGTACAGTATATGAACATATTCGATATTTGTTTTTTTAATTTTGATTGAGCGATGGTACATTACAGTAGTATTGTAAGCCAGAAACCATAATATGAAAAAAACATGCACCCAGCTATCTACGACACTTTCGCGTACTTTACACTGACACTACCATTATGTTATAATACTCAGCTGTGTTTTTATCCAAATATTATAGATTTCAGAAATTGTGCGCTGAAAAATCAAATTTTCGTTGCGAGAGGTGTTCCTTAGCATCATCTGTTGAAAACTGTTGCTGCTTAATTAAAAATCTTGGTTTTTCATGTTCAATATAAATTTCGTGCAGAAGTTCCAAACAATCCCGGTAAAATCTATGAGTACTCTCAACATCATATGGCTTCAGCCACTCTCTAATATTATACGAATATTTTTTAATGTGTTTGTAAGTATGTTAGCGTAATTGTTCTTTGTTTCCTCGAAGTAAGGAACGAAGACATCTGAAATGTAATTTGGAGTAATGACGAATACCATATGCTTAACAAAAGGTATTCCTTTGTATAGCCAGACGGAATGTCTCTAAAAAAAGTTCACACGCTTACGTACGTTCACACGTGCGTGCTATCGAAAGCAATCCTTATAGTATCATTGTTGTCATCCGGAATAAACAATCTTCGTATATTTTTCAATGACTCGTATATTTTTCAATAATTTGAGTTCTGGTGATGTGTTTCATTTTATGGTGTTTTAGAACAACGTTCCCAATCAAAGCCGGGTTTTCATATTTTACAGAAGATATTATTATTTTTCTTATGTTGAATAACGTAGACAGAACACCCTGATAGAGACCAGTTCTAAGTTTTTCAAGTAACATTGAAAAGTAAGTACGAGATGACCTCATTATTCAGGAACGTATTTTGGATTTACAAGTTTAAAGATATAGTCCAAATCAGACATATATATATCCATGAGAATATAATAATAGATTTCGGAAAAGTGTCCTGGTGTATCAAAATCAAGGCCTTCTTTGCTACATTTCTGATATTGGTTTAAATATTTTCATGCATCGCATTTCATACATCGATGTATTCTCACTTACAGGACTTAAATCTTGCAGAGTCGATTTACCGATCAAGTAATATGAGTTTTACAGCATCGTTTTCGCGACAAAATATAGATATTAGTTTATATAAAGACTTGAGTTTCAATAGCTTTTGCTACAATAACGAGGCAGTTCTTACCTTTACAAGTATTATAATAGTGAAAATGAGATATTGATAAATGTATATTAGGTTTCGTATTTGTGGTCTCATCGACAGTGATCGTTGACGCATAATCTCTTATTGTTACATCAGAAGAAGAAATAGGAGTATTTAGAAACTGTTGAGCACGAAATACATATTATTTGCATTTAGAGCACTATTTAGAATCACTCTGTAAATCTCAGTTTTCCGAACATCTAAGTATCAATTTTCTGTTAGAACAAATACGAAAAGTTTTCTGCGAGATTTTACAACAATGTTATTGGTATGCAAGAATTATTTATTAGTAATTTCTTTAATAAATATTTACGAAAACAATTTTAGAAAACAACGTTGACGTCTGAACAATGTTAATACTTTTTCAGTACGGCAAAAGAAGTCTGAACGCGCTTCGATAGTAGTGTTTTTGATTCTCTCACATGATATATATTTTTCTTTTACAGGTAAAAGCGCACACTAAACCCAAATGAAATAATGCTCATATAAAAGCTTATAAAGAGTACAATCATTGCATATCAAAATTAATTGGGTTCATTGAGCGCTTCCTAATAAACAATTAATTCAAAGTCACAAAAAAGTCAAAAATGCAGAAAAAAAAAGCCAAAACACTCTACTTCCATGACTTACTATTTTATTTATCACGTAAAACTTATATTAAACAAAAATACATATATTTAACTATACAGAGCCACAGAACAATCATCAGAATTCGAAACTTTTTTCCGGGTATATGATGGGCGAAAAATAACTCTTATTGGCACACCTCCTTTAAAAGTTTTGTGTTAAAACAATTAACTTACAAAACAAATTTCCATGTAAAGGTTCAGACATCTCCAGAATATAATCAATTATTTAAAAGCTCAATTATTTAATTTAGCATTATTTAAAAATGTACAACATTAAAATATTTAAGCTTTACAAATAATAGATATTTTTTTCATAAATATAAATATAAAAATAATTCGAAAAATTTATTGGATGTGCAAAGCCCAAGACTTTCCACGAACATCTTAATATTTAAAAAACTAGTTACACATGTTAATACTTTAATATTATTAGTTCAATATTACACAAAATTCCCCTTCGGTCAATTAATCGGAGTAAAAAAAAAGATAATGTAGATCATGATATTTATAAAAGTCAATAGTTCTGTTTGTAGCGAAGGTTCTCTCTACATATCTTTTCCCTTTCATAGATGCAGTAATTTTTCCCCTTAATGTATTCTTAGATTTGTTTTAACTTCCCTTCTCACTAGTAAACCCATTAGTTTAAATTAATTCTACATTTAATAGTTATTTTTTATCTTTCCTGATCACACTTATAGAAGTTAAAATTTATTAACTTTTGGGGCTCTCTGTAGAAATTAATAATAGAATTTCCTTTCTCACGAATCACTGTTGCGTCTTCAAAAAACATCTGTCGTTTCTCAGTTACCGCAGTTATTAACAAAATAAAGAAAATACTCTGGGCTTGGTTCACCCGTTACATTCTATTAACATCTGCCTTACTCGCCCTGTTTTCAACCTCAAAATTAATCTCTAGTTTAGAAATTATTTTGATTCTTTTTCGGTCCTGCTGACTGCACCTTGTTATCTGTTCAATTGCCCATCTGGATAACATAATTTTGGTCAAAAAATTGCAATGTATGTAACTGCTTGCTTATCGCTGTCTACATCCCAGACTTAAAGTATTTCTATAACCCTAAAAGTTATTCGCTGGTGTGGGAGAATTTCTGGGTTGCTAACCGTAAAAACTTTATCTTATTCTGAAAGCGTGGTCTACCGGTTTCTGTTGCCAAGATCTTTGTGTGAAAAACTTCTTGCACTTAGTTGGCGATAGGCGATATGACTGTATGTGGTCATTTCACTGATAATCACCGAACTGCCAACATGTAACTTACTCGAGCTCTAACTCCTCACCCCCCTATGCGGGGGACTTGCCTGTCTCAACTCTCTCATTAATAAATGTTGTTCTTTATTTTCTAAGTTGCAAATTTGGAGTTTTTTTGTGTGTGATCTCTTCTTTTGGAAAATCACCCGGGCCGGTGATAACTACACCAAACTGTTGTCATAAGCTGTTTGCGAAAAGCCAGCTTAGCGATAATAGCGAACCATTCATGCTGATTTTTTTTTCACTGGCTATAGACATAAACATACACGAAATGTTTATTTCAATTCTATGCATAATGTTATACATTTTTGATTGCACAATATTGAAAATGGATCTAAAATGTCCATTAAAGTGCCCCTTCCGGCATTTTTATTCAAATTAAGGGAGACTAATCAATTCTATGCATAAGTTTATTCACTATTCGGCGACACAATATTGAAGATGACAGAAAAATTACTATTACAGCGCCCACTTTTGGCGAAGTATTTAAAAATTGAAGTAAAACTCGCTTGTAAGAATTAAATACATAAACAAAAAATTTGGTTGAATTCTATACATATCTTCATAAATTTTTTGGAGGTTCAATGTTGAAACGCAGACTGACTGACAGAAATTTTGTATAAAAATGTTTTTTCAAATCTCTGACCCCTAAAATGTGTAAATCCGTCAAAAACTGGAAGTAAAAAAATAGATACAATACTTTTTTCTACTGAAGATATAAGACTGTTTTATAAAACTGGGCAAAAATGAGTTTTTTTTTTTTTTTTTTTTTTTTTTTTTTTTTTTTTTTTTTTTTTGCGATCCCTTTAATTTCTGAAAATAAAGGACAAAATTAAGAATTTATAATAATCATTTCAAATTAACAAAAATAAAATTAAGATATACATTTCTAAATTCGAAAGCATGATTGGAAAAATATTTCGCATAAGTGAACATATTTTTGGAAAATGTCAGTGGATGATGTTTGTTAAGCGTATCGAAAAGAAAAGCTGAGAGAGAACATTTTAAATGTGCGGTAATAATTCGTACGTTGTAAAAATAAAAGTTTTTGAACTAGGAAAGAAGGCAAAATTGCAATGAAAATAAACCTAAATAGTTTATTTATTGTTTAAGTTAGAAACACTTTTTTTTAAATTTTTCTTTTGATTTCTCACGCAAAACTCGAAACCATAAAAAAATAATCATTTTTTATGATTTTTCCCCCGGAAATAGTTTTGCTAACATAACGAATTATGAAGGAATCCGGGATAAGGTGCACACGAGTTCTGCGAAAAAGGACGCTATAGTCGCCTGAATCACGAACAAACATCAATTTGTTTTCCATGTAGATTCTGTCGCTTGAAGAAGCATGTGAATGTCAACGCCAGTTATAAAATTTCCCAGGTAAAATCTGTGATCTGAAGTCTATATATTTAATAGGACATACTTTGTTTATTACATTAATTTCTAGTGTATGTCATGTACAATTAAACTATTGTGGATGATTTTGGAAGTGTTTGCGAGGACGTTTTTAGTGGAATATAAACTACGCAATACCTATACCGTGATAATAACGCAATATAATGGCATAATTATTCTTGTTGATTATTTTCAGTTTTAGAATAACATCCGAAAAAGGTTTATTTTTTTATTTTATGCTTGACAGAGCATTATTGTCATTGTTGAAAAGCAAAAAGGATAAAGAGAAATTCGTATGCCTTTAGTACTGCTAACTTTTTTTTTTATATTTGTGAATTTATGTGGCCATAGTGTTTGTAGTTTTCTTTAAAATTGTACAATTTGCATACCATTAGTCTATCTTATTTTATAGTTTTGTTTCCATAGCGTAAATAGCACTGTTCTAGAAAACGCTCCATTTTATGAATGCATATCTGCTAAAATTTTCTTTCATGTAAACATAGACAATAAGTTTCTGTATGAGATCCAATATATGTTTGAAAGAATAAAACTATACCTAAGCAGTTATAATTGATAGAACCTTTACATGGCGTTATTACCCCATGATACCTTATAGTTTTTCGATTTATTTTATTTCATTTATATAAAAAAGTAATTTGAATATTGAAAAGTGTATCTTTCTTTCTTTTTTTTCTTTTCTTATTGTATTACTTGTTTTAAGAATAATGAGAAATTTCCTATTTATACTGTTATTTTTAAAACGTCAATTTATCTCCTGGAATCCTTTTAAAATAAAAACAAATTCTTTATTACAAAATTACATCATCTATATAAATGACAGAAAATATTATGGTGTCTAGTAAATTTCTAGAAGAACTAACATATCAAATTTCCCTTTATATATATTTTTATTTTCATCTCTTTTTTAGTAATCTGTAGGGAAATGTACAGAGTTACGCGCCTTACTGCTTTAAAGAACTGCAAAAACTCCTAACTATCAGTAAAAACATTTTTCATGTTCCTTTTTATACTTCACATGTTCCAACGCAGATATTTCTGAAAATAATTTAAAAAATATGCGTAGTCTTTTCAGATAAAGTATATACGAGTGCTACTGTTAAAATCTCTACTGTAACTTTCACTTTTTTCTATAAAATTTAGATATTTTTCGCCTAATTCAAAATTGAGCTTTAATATTTCCTTTTAATTCGGTGAATATTTTTCATAATCTTTATATATAAAAATCTTCTGTGCGTGTGTATGTAATTGAACTCCTCCTAAACGACTGGACCGATTTCGATGAAATTTTGTGTGTGCGTTCCAGTAGATTCGAGAATGGTTTAGATTCACATTTCGTCGAAATTGATTCAGTACTTTTTTAGTAATTAGGCAAAAACTAATAGTTAGTGATTTTTCGCTAATTAAAAGTGCTTATATATTAAAGAAAGTCAGGATTTCGTATTAATCATAGCACAAAAAAATCTACCATACCGAAAATCTTGAAAATTGGGGTAAAAATACTTCTTATAACATCGAGTGCCGCCAAAAATGGATTTTCGAAAATTCCACCCGTACGATGAGTAGAAAAAAGAACGAACTTTTAAAAAATTCCATAAAAATCGGCTTTTGTAGTTATTTTTTAACTGATAACATATTTTAGTGCATTTTTTCATTCTGAATCGAATGGTACTAAGCAAATTCGTTTAAATCCAGTAGTTCGTAAGATAATTCACATTTTCCTAATTTGGCGATGTCTTCGGCGCAAAAACCTCAAATTTTCAATCCTTATCTTTATATACAAAAAACACTTCTGTGCGTGTGTATGTCACTGAACTCCTCCTAAACGACTGGACCGATTTTAATGAAATTTCGTGTGTGTGTTCCAGTGGATTCGAGAATGGTTTAGATTCACATTTCATCGAATTTGATTCAGTACTTTTTTTGTAATTAGGCAAAAACTAATAGTTAGTGATTTTTCGCTAATTAAAAGTGTTGAATAAGTTCGATGAATGGAGTGCGGACGGAATGTCGGAGCGGTCTAAGGCGCCAGATTTAAGTTCAGCTTCTTGAAGAAAGAGATCGCGTGTTCGAACCCCACTGCTGACAAACGAGCATGATTTACAATATTTCCTGTATTATAATTTTGATAACCCACTTCAGACAATCGTTAACTTTTAACTAAAAAGAGAAAAATAAACTTTTCTATCAAAAATTGAACCGACTTCAAAAACTAATGAAGAGTAAAAAATAATTTCCTTACATAGTTGTAATAAGAAATTAAATTAAGAGCGTAGTGTTTATTCTGCGTGTTACCATATTTACGTACATTTATTTGATTTTCTAGAGTCGGTGCCAAGACGGACAACGTCTGTCGGGTCCGCTAGTTTCTAATAAAATGTAAATAAGTCTTACTAAAATAAAAAAAGAATTAAAAAAATGCAATTTTGTTTACATTTTTAATTATGTTTGTAAAGATTTTTGCAAAGGGAAAATAAATTTTAGAAAGATTTATTCTATTAAAATGATTTAGCATATATGTAATTATTTATCTTAAAGGTGGAATATAATTTGTACAATGGACAAAACAACTTAAAATAGAAGCATTTTTCATGATTTAATGAAAATATAATAAAAGATTTCTGCAATAAATAAATAACATTTAGAAATATGTCGTCCATGAATATGAATAAACCATATTTGGTAATTATTTACATAAGGTATTAAAAGTACATGAAAATTTTGTGAAATGAATAAATACCAATTAAAAATATATCCTTTATTAAAATGAAAGAAAGGTATTAGACAATTATCTTTATGAAATAGGAAAAAAATTTTAAAAAATGTGCAATGAAACAACAAAGTTTAGAAATATTTCTTCTATTAAAACACTGAAAAAAATAGATCTGTCAATTCACTTTAATACTACTGGCAGCAATGTTGCCTGAATTTTTTCGTTCTGTTAGAAGATTTTCCGTTTTGGGAAATAAAAGAAGGAACATTTCCGTGTAAAGAAGCGATAGTTTTTTTATAAAGTTGGCAACATAAAGTCGTTGTATTGCTGGTAAGAAATATACTCATCTTTTACTTTGATGACAAAAAGCAATGCAGTTGCAATTCAGCAACGTGATAAAAGCAAATAAGCCAAGATTGTATCGGTTATTTTTTTCATTTCTCTGGAACATAATGTTAGTTTTGTAACATTCAAAATTTATTTACGAAAAACAACGGAGTATCTTTATTTTTTCGTCCCATCGTGGTCCGTTTTGCTATTTTTAGGAAGTATGATGAAATTTTACAGTTTCAATGTCCTTTTGTCGTAAAAAGAGATTTTTTCCCCTTGGAAACATCTCAGCCCAAACTCGCTTTAAGGTCAATAAGTGGTTGTATGCTCTGACGAAGGCGGCAACAAAAAATCTAACAATAGAACTTTAACTACCTGTTCCACTCTTCCAAGTCAAACGAGTCTTAATAGAAAGTATTCGACCTGCTTGGCTGGATAGATGGGACGAATGTAACAAGAGACGCCATACCTAAAACCTCCTTAGAAAAGTATCCAGAGCACTATGTTTTCTTTTCCTGCCCTCCCCCCTCCACACACACAGCATTCCCTACTAATCACGAACCCTTTAACGCCTGTGGAACGGGAGCCTTATATGAGATCTTTAATGTTTTGTCACCGATTTTTGAATACAAAATTATGTGTCTTATTAAATTAAGACAATGCTCCGATTGAATAAGGCAAATTTTACTGGTAGGGATAAACACAGATTCCTAGGCCTATTTGCGGCGCGTATACATGCCCCTCGTCTCCAAGGTGTTAAACAATATCTTAAGAAAATCTACTGCGACTCATCACAATTAAATGAATGTGGCGAAGTGAGAACCCCAGAACACACCAATTATCGCTGAACCCTGACTGAAACCTGGCATCACACCTCTGCCCCTAAATCCTGGCTGCAAGGGGTACTATCTTGGCCAGCTTTTTACGAGTTTTTAAATTTATTTATCTGTAATAGTTGCTGTTTTTATCATAACTATGTAATTATGATAATTATTATGTCAGTCTGCAGTGCTCAATGTATCATTTCTGTGTCATACCATCAAAATTAATCTGAAAATAAGAAAAATACCTTGGTTGAAGATAATGTAAGAACAAGAGACGCCCTCTATAATTGAAATTCGGGAATAATTATTTTCATTCGTTTGAAGTAAACTTTTCATTCTGATAAGCATTTTAATCCAAACTGCATTTTTGTATGAAAACTACTTAATTTTATATCGAATTTTAAAATGTGTCCAGAAATTTTCAGGCATCCTCTGCACTTATAAATATACAGTATTACAATCAGCTCTCGTTAATTCGAAATCAGATAAATCAAACCTTAGCTTAAATCTAACTAATCTCGGTGTCTCGAAATTTTCAATGGGAGAATGACTATAAAAATTTTCATTTATTCGAACTCATTTTCTATTGACTTCGTCTAATTCGAACTAACGCAAATTCCAATTTTTCATTTTCCCCTAGATTCTTACGGACTCCAGATCCTTGAAATAATTTTTTTCTTTCATTATTATCAGAATTGTTCTGAACTAGTATACATATAATCCAATGCATTTGATTCCATTCGCTTTCTTAGTACGACGTGTGTCCATCAATGACACCTTCAACCTTTCTTAGATTAAACTTCTTCCTAATGTTTTAATTAGTTTAGGTATTTATAACTTTTAATTTAACATTAAGTAATATTCTAATGATATAACCAAAATAAGTTTGAAAAATACTATAACATAAATTTCTTTATACATTCCATCTTTTCTACTATTCCTCTCATACTTTCCATTATTCGAATATTTCTTGTTGTCCCGACGATTTTGAATTAACGAGAGCCGGCTGTACATATGGCTGTACTGAGTACAACTGTACATATATATATATATATATATGCATAATAACCTATAACTTTGTCGAATTCGAACTCTTATCTACCTTTTTTTATTCCCGATAAATAATAAAGTTGTGTATTAATAACCATATTAATAACCGTCCGTCTTACCGACTGTCCGCCTCTCCATCTGTTCGCATATAACAACGCAAAAACTACCCGACGGAATCATTTGTCGAGTTCAAACTCTTATCTACCATTTTTTATTCCCGATAACCAATAAACTTGTGTAATAATAACCATATTAATAACCGTCCGTCTTACCGACTGTCCGCCTCTCCATCTGTGCTCATATAGCAACGCAAAAACTACCCGACGGAACCATTTGAAGTTTAAAATAATAATTATTATATAGCTTTGTTGAAGCATTGCAAATTTTATCTAAATCAGAAACATAGTTCCATTACAGGGACAATCAAAAGTATTCCGTTACATTACGATCAAAGGGAATGAAATATTTTCACGTGCATTTTAATTGTGTTACACTCTGTTGAACCTAATACAATTTATAAGCATCTATGAAATATATGCTAGAATATACATTCTGTACAATCTGATGTGAAAAGAATCTTCGTTATTAATTTACAGAGCTACGCAAAAGTATTTTATTACATAATGGTCTAGGAGAAAACATGGTTTAGGGTGCATTTTAATAATAGTAATGTATTTAAGATTTTATGAAATTGATACATATATTGCTGTGGATTATAACCTTTATACCTTTATAGACATATAAAGTTGGTGCATTCATACACAGTCACCCTGTATTTCTATATTACAACTGTATGTAAAAATGTACCAGTTTTTTGTTATATTTTATGAGCCACGTTTTCAATAATGAAAGAGTTATTGACTAACACTAAAATACCAAACACTTTCTGAAAAAAATGCTTCAGCAAAAAATACATATATCATTTCTATTTCTTTTAAAGAATAGCAATAATTTGCATAAATATTTTAATATTCGGGTTAGAAATTGTTTCAAGTTCAGTTTTAGTTTTTGTCAAGTTCAAATTTTTTTATTATTATTAACATATTTTATAATAATAAAAATATATTAAATCAACAAAGAACTCGATGAGGGAATGCTCGTGCCAAAGGCTCGAACCTACAAACACCAAATTTTATTTTATTTACTTTATTTTATTTTATTCTATTTTATTTTATTTTTTTACAACAACCATGAAGTTTATGACAGGAACATTTAGAGAGAAATTTTGTAAAGACAAATTGAATAAAAACAACAAAAATCAGTAAAAGAGGCTCATGGTATGCTTTCATTTTGTACTTATCAGCAAGAATGATTTTTTCAAGAAAATAAAGGTGGGTCAGAACACTCGTATAGTCAACCATACGCTATTTCCCTTAATTTATAATATACATACGTCATATATTTTTTTTTCTATACGTATATTGTAAATATTTATATTCAAATACAGCTGCATATTTTGACTCAAAAGATTGATAGTTAATTGAATATTTCCACCATTCATCCTTTTCTTTTCCCAGGTATATGATTTAATTCATAAAACTTCAAAATAATCGGAAAACATTTGCTGTTGATGCAAAGCCATTGCAACCGAAACTTTCATAAAATTTATTGAAATTTTCAATGAAGTTAATTTACAAAATACACTCAGATTGGTAACGAAATACAGTAATATACAACATATATTGTTTGCACTAACAACAGTTTTTATCTAATCGATATATAATTTTATGTGAGTAAGTTTAAAAACAAGTGTACGATGTAAGCAGAATTTAATAAATTACTAGTAGTAAAGTCATTAACCCTTTGATAAAAATTAGAAAAAATAATCGAAAAAGATGTTAGTGGTACGCAACTCAATTGGCGTCCTGATTTATGATGGATAATTGACTAGGTCACTTAGCGGTGACTAAGAGAAGCCCTTCGAGTGAAAGAAATAAATTTATACATAGTTATCAATGTGAAAATTAACAGTAGTAAGTCTTGATTAAAAACTCTCTATTAATAACTATGTCATGATATTAATAATATACAGTAAAACCTCCATAACGGACACTCCCGAATAGCGGACACCTCTATTTAACGGACAGTTTTCCAATCCCCACTGCCAAAACCTTCATTTTTGTATGTTTAACCTCTGAATAACGTACATTCCGAATAGCGGACACTATTTTCGGCGATAAAGGACGAAAAATAATAAAACAGAAAAATAAAACAAAACGAAAAACGAGTAAAAAGGCCTCTAAATTTATCAGAGCAAAGTGTCACAAATTTTGTGATCACAGATAAATGTAGATGGTGGGCTAGGGAAAATCCCCCCCCCCCTACATTTAGTGTGAATTCAGGGTTATTTTTGAAGGACATCTTCAGCATTGAAATGTCCTCCCGGAAGATTTTAAGATTTTATGCTTTTAATAGACAAAAAGTGCAACCCCTCTTCCCCGCCCGGAATTTTATAGAGTCCAATAAAGTCACATTGAAAAACAGATTATATGTAATTGCAAGCAAAAGTAAACTTTTGTAGCAGATTTTAGAAGAAATGAAGTTTGCAAAGTTTGTAACGAAGTTTGTAAATGTGTGCACAATTTTATTTCGGTTTTATTACTTAAAAAATAATTTTAATTTCTGATTAATCATACAATATAGGTTTTAGGACATATAAAAGTCACTTAATGAAACATAAGCATTTCTTAGCGGTTTTTTGAATCTCTGAAGTTTTCCCAATAGCGGACACCTCCGAATAGCGGACAATTTCTGCGTTCCCGAGGTGTCCGTTATTTAGAGGTTTTACTGTATATTCCGCTACGAAAAACGCCGGAATCTATATTAGAAATAAATATTGTGCTTATACTCCAGGAGCCGGCTGTCGATTTTCCTATGTATCGAGTACAAGGACCAGACATACATCAAAATGTAGGTATTAATGTGCACAATAAGAATATCACCTGCTGCCAGGTCCCATCCTGCCGAAACCCGGTGGCAGCCTCACTTTTATGACGTCGATTTTGAGTGTTTGCCTATGTGTCGAATGCAAGGACTGGACATACATCAAAATGTAGGACTCAATGTGCACATTAAGAATATCACTGGCTGCCAGGTCCTATCCTGCGGGAACCCGGTGGTAGCCGCACATTTATGACGTCAATTTTGAGTATTTACCTATGTATCGAGTACAAGGACTTAACATACATCAAAACGTAGGTTTCAATGTGCACATTAGGAATATCACTGGCTGCCAGGTCCTATCCTGTCGGAACCCGGTGGCAGCCGCACTTTTGTGACGTCAATTCTGAGTGTTTGCCTATGTATCGAGTACAAGGACCGGACATACATCAAAATGTAGGTTTTAGTGTGCACATTAAGAATATCACTGGCTTTAATTTTCATTTTTACTCTAAATGCATATATATATTTATATATATTTATATATTTTATACAAAATAACTATCATAAAAGTGCGGCTGCCACCGGGTTCCGGTTGGATAAGACCTGGCAGCCAGTGATATTCTTAATGTGCACATTGGGACCTACATTTTGATGTATGTCCGGCCCTTGAACTCGATACATAGGTAAACACTCAAAATTGACGTCATAAAAGTGCGGCTGCCACTGGGTTCCGGCAGGATAGGACCTGGCAGCAAGTGATATTCTTAATGTGTACATTGAAACCTACATTTTGATGTATATGGCAGCCAGTGATATTCTTAGTGTGCACATTGAAACCTACATTTTGATGTATGTGGCAGCCAGTCATATTCTTAATGTGCACATTGATACCTACATTTTGATGTATGTCCGGCCCTTGTATTCGATACATAGGTAAACACTCAAAATTGACGTCATAAAAGACCGGCTGCCGGCAGGATAGGACCTGGCAGCCAGTGATATTCTTAATGTGCACATTGAAACCTACATTTTGATGTATGTGGCAGCCAGTAATATTCTTAATGTGCACATTGATACCTACATTTTATGTATGTCTGGTCCTTGTACTCGATATATAGGTAAACACTCAAAATTGACGTCATAAAAGTACGGCTGTCACCGGGTTTCGGCAGGATAGGACTTGGCAGCCAGAGATAATCTTAATGTGCACATTGAAACCTACATTTTGATGTATGTCCGGTTCTTGTACTCGATACATAGGAAAATCGACGGCCGGCTCCTGGACTATTATAAGACGTTGCTGTATTAATAAAAAAATTAATACATTAAAATTTTTTATTTATATGTTTCAAATATTTTTAATCGATTCATCTTCAGAATGTAAATAGAAATTAAAACTATTAACATAATGAATGTGAAAAAACTGGAATAAATAATTATTGAAATTTAATTAAATGTATCACTCGCTTTTTAATTTAGATATTATCCTGTAAATAAATAGCTAAATAATAGCCCTTAGCTAAATAATTATCTTGTAAATTGTCCAACTATTCAATCCATTTACTTGAGAGGCGAAAAGGTAGCGAATCGTTACAAATTAGGTGAACTTTCTAAATAAATTTCAATGGATTCTCTTATGAATAACTTTAAATATAGATCTAATTATTATTTAAATTTATTCATAAGAGAATCCATTGAAATCTACAGCAAAATATTTATTATTAATTAAATTATTAGTAAAATAACTATTTATAATGGAGATTCTTACTTTTTTGTTATGAAATACATATTATTAATATTACGATATAATACACAATGGTTTATAAATTATACTTGACATATTTAGTACACTTTATATATGCATTTTAAATAGTAATCTGATGATATGATGAATCATATAATACCTTATCAACCAAACCGGCGGAGATTACAGAAATCCTGATAATTTTGACGCAAATAAGGTATGGTCTTCATTAACATACTTAGTAAAGACTGGTAGACTCGTAACTAAAAATCTCGCTAAAGGAATAGAAGTCTTGCTGATTTAACAGCGGTTTTCTGCCTGCTATACGTCATGAAGTAAGTCTTATGGCTGGAAATCAACCTAATGATTTCAAAGTATTCAAAGAGGTTTATTAAATGGCATTTTTTTATTACACTTCAAATAAATATTTTTTTTTTTCGTCAGTAATCGATATTTTTTTTCTAACAATTCAATTCCTGAGCGATTTACATGTAATACAGAATTATTTGTGGAGTTGCACAAATTATCAAGTTAACTTGGTAATTTCATTTGGAATTTTTATTGTACATTATTTCTCCTAACTAAAATTTTTTCGAAATATTTTTTTGTAAAACCGAAATTTTTATCAATCCTTAAACAAGCTAATTTTAAACATATAGAACAAAATAAGGAAATAAACCCACTTATTTCGATAAAAAAATGTATTATTTTAATGTTTTGCATTGCATCTTAAAAAGTTTTCAAGAAAAAAGTAAATATTTATGAACAAATTCTATAAAATAAAATATGGAAAAATGTGTTTGTTAAAAATATAAATAAGTATTTGAGCCTAGAAAAAAATGGTGTATTTTAGAAAAAGAAGAATCCTAAAATTATAAACTTTACACATATATAAAGAAATATACTGATTGTATTCATAATATTTCTTCATTAAATACATTAGTTTTTTTTTTCTATTTTTCTATTCTGTATATTTAACGAATCAATTATAAAAGAATTTTTATTTGAGTGTAACCTCGAGAGATTTAATTAAAAACTATTTAATAAAATGTTTTTAATTAAAAAAATTAATTAATCAGTCGCATTACACTTATTTGTACTATGTTTTCATGTGCCACACTGTAAAAAAAATCTGTAAAGGTACTAAACATTTTCTAGGAAACTGGGATTCCAAGAACTTTTCATGTGACGATAACAGGAAATATTCATGTAATCGATTCTGAAACTTGAATTTCTGTTCAGGAAAAGTTCTTGGAATCGCAGTTTCCTAGAAAATGTTTAGTACCTTTACAGATTTTTTTTACAGTGCATAAAACGTTCATCTTTTTAATATTTGATCTTTAAAAAATATTATAATTAAAAATTCGATTTAATATGAAAATGTAAAATGTATTCAAATCAAGCAAAAGTTTACTTACATATATACAATAGGGTGGATCGATTGTCTATGGCGAAAAAAAAATTACCATTAATCAAAACCTACCTATGCGGAAAAGATGTTCTATTGTATGGAGATTAAAGGAAAATAATAAAAAAAAATTAATTTTAAAATTTAATGCTGCCACAAAAGGGTTGAATTTTTGAAAAAAATTTAAAAAACACCGAATTTTGGTTAGATGATTTTTGTCAAAAAGTAATTATTTTAATAATTTTTAAAATCCAACAATGTGGAAAAGATGTTATATTGTATGGAGGTTAAGTACAAAATAATAATAAATAATAAATTCGAATTTTTATACTGACACAAAAAATTTGAAAATTCGATAAAATTTGGAAAAAATGGAAAAAGATCTAATTTTGGTTAGATTTTTTTTTTACCTCAAAATAATCATTTTAATATCAATTAAAACCTTCCTTTGCGTAAGAGATATTATAATGCATGGAGATTAAGTGGGGAAAAAAACTAAATTCGAAATTTATTACTGCTGCAAGTGGTTTAAAGTTTCGAAAAACTGTCGATTACAGTTTTTTCAGTGAAGGATTTGTTTGCTTGTGTATTAAATAGCTTAGTGTACTTTAAATATTACTTTACCATGGCTTTAAATATATATATATGAATTACGCCCTATTTGGGTCTGGCTTTGAAGTCAGACCTTTGAAGCTAGCTTTTATGCTAGTAAATATGTTTCCTATTACAAAAAAATTATATATTGGTATTTAAAAAATAACCGAAGAAAGGAATCGGTCTACATCTATTTATTTCCTGCCAGTGAGAAGGAAATGCTAATAAGTTAGAAGTGATCTGTAAATGAGATTCAATCTCATTAATTTACCACTGCACTATTTTAAGAAAAAATAAATTGTCTCACGACAAATATTGCGCTCTTCTTTTTTCTTATAAAACAAAATAAGATATTGAAAGCTATTACAGTCTTTTGGACCATTTACTATTTTTTTCAGATCAATAGATTTGAATTTGAGTATGAATATTGTGTGTAAACTAAACCGACCGACGTAGTGCGAGCAAACTCACTTTTTTGCGTCATCAGCTATCATTGAAAAGCAAAAATGCTGACGAGCTAGGTGTCACACCACCTGTAGTAATAAAAATTGGTATCAGCCATAATATTGGACAGTTTGGGCATTTCCGACCAAGCAGGTACTGTCATCGCCTCAGGTGCACTTCGAGATGTGGGCATTATCTCTCAAAACTATCAATCGAATGCTATTGCAGAAAAAAATTCGGCATGACAAAACAAACCAAAGACCACTCTATCGTTTTAGTTATTCGCTTTACTCATTTGTAAAAGATTATGATCATGGCCTTTTTCTTTAAACTTTGATAGGTGTAAAGACAAGACTATATCACTAGAAGACAACCGAAGAAAAATCATAATAGAAGCAGACTTATGCTTGAAAAAATAACTTGGTTCCGAATATATGGACCACATATATGAAAATTCTGGGAGAGTGTCAAACAATTTGAAAACACGACGCACATTTTTTTTTGTCATGTGTTAACAATAATATACATGTAACAAAGTTTGTTGCGATCTGTTGTGACGGAATATCTGTTAACATAGATGCTAAAGAATGTATTATTCGAAATATGAAACTAATATTCAAGCGTCCACTACAGTGGTTTTTGTGATAGTTACACACCAATGAGGTTCCACTACGTCATCTTTTCGCAGCGTGGATGGAACCGCGGCTGGGCATAAATGTTTCACTGATAAAATAAAAAGAAATATTCGCTGCATGTGAGAAGCATTTTGTAATTTCATTTACGTCAGTAAATGAATTCTAAAAGCGCACGAGTGAAATCAAACGTTCTGTAACCCTAATCATTACATAAAATAATATCTATATTTTCCATTTACCAGCTTTTGACCTTTTCGACGGATTACATAGATTTAATTAAATAGGAAAATGTGTTGAACCTCCACTAAATGAGGGATTTAGTAACGACATGATTTCAGAAGCAAAAGTCTATCCAGCACTCATTCCAGCAGCAATAACATCTGCTATTAATAATATCTATTCGCGCAACGCTCATTCTACAAAACTAATAATCAAAATAGTCACGGAAGCATTTTTGGTTGTGTATGGATAATATTTAAAAGATGGTTTTATAAAAATCGAACTGAATTACAAAATCTCATGCTGATTTTAAATACCAAATGTCATTATTGCCAATTGTAATGACGATTTTTCTTGATTTAATAATTAATAAGCTGTTAAATCAGAAACTAAAGTTTTAATCTTTTAATAAAATAAATATCCCTTCATTGCAATAAATGTAAAAAATTCTAAAATTCATATCTTATTTGACAAAAAAACATTGCTTTTTTACCGTAAAAATGTTCAAATATATAAATTTGAGCCACATTACG
Organism: Maratus speculifer; assembly: GCA_964019185.1. Lineage (NCBI taxonomy): Eukaryota > Metazoa > Arthropoda > Arachnida > Araneae > Salticidae > Maratus > Maratus speculifer. The sequence goes on from OZ025300.1 coordinate 142,564,329, forward strand.
GCAGATTTTAATTTTGGAATTATTCTTTTCAATTATTTTTCTCATACACAGCATATAATATAACATCTTTTAAGCATAGGCAGGTTTTGGATAATTTTTTAAACTATTATTTTGAATCAAAATTCTAAAGGGCGTGAGTTCTATTACGATTAAGTGATATTTCAATAAAATACATAAATTTATGCCTACCTTTGCTAGGCGTCTTCTATAAGGATGTCAATTTACTTATTTTGCTCAGGGCAATCTTCAGTGTGGCTGAAAGAATAGTAGATTATTATTATGTTCGATGTGTTCTTTAGAATAAATAATTCGTGCACTTCCGTTTTGGGAAAGATGACTTGTTTAATAACACAAATAAAAAAATTCCCTGAACAGCATACGTAATTACACAATTAAGAAGAGTTTTAAATGTTTGTAATCTTAAAGTTTTTTAAAGAGAAATATTATCGGAGCTGAATACTTTGCTTCCGATTTAACAGTTTCAGGAAAAAATGTAAACATCACTAGCTTAGAATCATTTTCGAGAGAGTGTAGCTTCGCAGAAAAAATGTGACGTCAAAAAAAGTTTTTAAAGAGTTCTTTTCTTGGTTTCAGGACAAAAGTTTTATGCTGCTGCCATCTGGCAAGTGCTTTGGAAACAAACAGTTTTTAATGAAGAGAAAAAGAGTCTTTTCCATCACCTCCACTTTTGTTTTCAAAGTGCTAGCCTCAGTTGCAGCTGAGATCTCAAGGTTTCAAACTGAGATTTCGCAAGGGGTTTTGTCATTATGTCAGCAATCATTTGCTTTGAAGGGCAATAGTGTAGACACATTGTTCCGTTTTCAATCATAGTTTTTACGTTGTAGTATTTAACACTTACATGCTTGCTTCTCGATAAATGTTTTTCATTCTTTGAGATTTTTATGCATGGAATATTATCTTCATAGATCGAAATCGGTAAGGTTTGTGGTAGGTCTAAATCTGTTAATAATGCCAGTAACCACTCCATTTCTTCACAGGTGTTTGAGACAGAAATGTATTCTGCCTCAGTAGAGGAGAGTGCAACACTGGTTTGCTTTTTGCTTGACCAGCTTAACAAGTTGTTGCCCAATTTGAAGATATTGCCGGTAGTGGACTTCCGGTCACTTTTATCTGATGCCCAATCCGCATCACAATATGCTGTTAAGACGGGCTCTTTATTCTTATCAATTAGTAGTTTGAGACCTTTGGTCGTTTTTAAGTATCGAATAACTTTTTCAACTGCTAACCAATCTACTTCTCTAGGTTTTTCATTTCTTCTACCTAATATGTTCACACAGGCAGATATATCAGGTCTGGTGATGGTGGAGATATATAAGAGTGCCTCCACTGCTTGTCGATAAAGGGTATTATCACTCATTAGTTTACTATCAGGATCTAAATTAAAATAATCTGTATTCATGGGAGTATAAGTCGGCTTAGAATTTACTAAGTTAAATTTCCTAACAATTTCGTCAATTTTATTTTCTTGATCTAACATTAGACTTCCATCTTCTGTTTGTTTGATATTTATCCCCAAATAATGCGATACTTTACCTAACGATTTTATTTCATATTCCCTTGATAACTCTTTGTATATCTCTTCGGTATCCCTTTTCTTTCCTGCTACTAAAATGTCGTCGACATACACTATAATATAAGACAAGTTTCCGTTTTTATTTCGTTTGAACAAGCATAAATCTGATGTGCACTGATTAAATCCCATGTTTTTGAGTGTTTGACTAATTTTTAGGTGCCAGGCTCTAGCAGCCTGTTTTAGCCCGTAAATAGCCTTGTTCAGTTTACACACCTTTTCCTTTTGATCTTCTACTATATATCCCTCGGGTTGTTTCATGAATACCTCCTCGTCTAAGTTTCCGTGCAAAAATGTTGTTTTTACATCTAAATGAATTATATCTAAATTTTTATATACAGCAGCGTTTAGGAAACATCTTATTGTGGTGTGTGCCACGACAGGGGCAAAAGTTTCATCATAATCGCACCCGAATTTTTGCGAATAACCCTTCGCAACAAGTCTCGCCTTGTAGCGTTCTATTTCTCCACGTGCATTGCGTTTTGTTTTAAAAGTCCATTTACAACCTATAATATGTTTTCCCGGAGGTGGGTCGACTAATTCCCAAGTTTTATTTTGCATAAGTGAATTGAATTCCTCATTTGTAGCTGCTAGCCAATTATTTTTAATTTTTGGGTCTTTCATATTTTCTATATCTTCCCAAGTTTTGGGTTCCTCAACCTGACACATGTTTGCGCTAATTCCATACCTATCGGGAGGTACTCCCCTGTTTTCTCTTCCCGATATTCTAAGCTGTATTTGACTCTGATGTGGAATTGCGTCCGCGTCATGTTTATCACCATCTAATTCAATTTGAGCAACTTCGGTTGGGGCCGAAATGTTATTTTCGTCTTGTTTAGTATCATTTTTTACGTTTTCTAGAAATTTTACTGATCTAGATATCATTACTCTATTATCCTCGATATATATTCTATATCCCTTGCTCCTTTGGTCATATCCCAAGAAAATGCCTTCAATGGCTTTCTCATCGAATTTAGCCCTTTTAGATTTTTCTACATAGGCGTATGCCTTGCAACCAAATGTTTTTATGTGTGACAAATTTGGTTTACGATTATTCCAAAGTTCAAATGGGGTTATGTTATTGTTTGCTATGGTTGGCAGCCTATTTGTTAAATAGGTGGCAGTGAGAGTTGCTTCACCCCAAAATTGTCTTGGTAGATTTGCGTCTGACAGCATTGTGCGCGCCATTTCTACAAGGGTACGGTTTTTTCTTTCAGCAACACCATTTTGAGGTGAGCAAAATGGTACACTTAATTGGCGTTCGATACCGTTAAGGGTTAAATAATCTTCAAAATTTTCCCCAAGATATTCCCCTGCATTATCCGATCTAAAGGCTTTTATTTGTTAACCAAATTTATTCTTTACTAGTGCAGAGAAATCGTTAAATTTTTCTAGGGCTTCCGATTTGTGTGAAAGTAAATAAACCATAGTAAACCTGCTAAAATCATCAATGAAAGTAATAAAGTACCTTTTACCTGAGAATGTTTCCGTCTTCATGGGACCGCAGATATCACTATGGATTAGTGAAAGGACTTCGTTAGATCTATTTGATGCTACATTTGGATAAGGTAATTGTGACATTTTCCCTTCGATACATTTAGTACATATATTATCATGTTTACACTTACTTAAAGTTATACCATCCGCTAACTTATGATTCACAAGATATTTGATTGATTCAAAATTTTTGTGTCCTAGGCGTTTATGCCAAGTTGTAATACAATTCGGATTATCACAAAACATTTGTGTTTTGACAGCATATCCGTACTCATCTTTAGGACAAATTTCATATAGATTATTATTTAACTCCGCTGTTAAAACTATGTTATTGTCTACAAGAATCTTTTTTAAAAATGACTTTAAAGTCGTTTTCTGTTGCTCTCTTAACGGATAATAAATTACTTTGTAATTCAGGACAATAAAGAACATCTTTAAGTATAATTTGATGTGGTGAATTTGTACAAAGTTTAATATCACCCATACCGTGTGAATCTAGTTTATTTCCATCCGCTATCATTATGCTACCAAAATTTCCGGTTTTAAAGTTTATGAAATTTTCTTTTGCGAATGCTACATGTCTTGTGCAGCCGGAATCGATAACGAATTTATTTACATTAAGTTCTTGTGCGCTATTAGCAGACATTAAATCGCACGCGGGATAATTTTGTTCGGAGAACTTATAAATGTTTTCTTCCGAATTCGTTGAGGTAGAAAAATTATTCGTACCTATTCCTGCGTCAACATTACCTTTAAAACAGAAGTTGGAAGTATCCTTTACATTACCTTGATTACCTTTGTAATTTCCCGAATTATTTCTGAAAGAGTTTGAATTATTATAAAACTTATTTCGATTCGGATTATTTCTCGAGTTATCATTTTGCATTTTATTCTTTAAATGATAACAATTTTCGCGTACATGGTTGTCTCGTTTGCAAAACGTACAAATTTTTTTATTTCTAGCATTTTTATTTACTACCTTATACGCTGAGTCGCGTGAGCTCGAAACAGCTTCACGATTCTCAGGTTTATTTATTGCTTTGTAAGCCGAATCTCGCGAATTTGAACTCGCGTCTCTGTTTTCACATCTATGTTTATATTCATCAATCAATTTATTTTTTACGTAATTTAAAGTTAGATCCGTCTCGCTAGCTTCTAACGCGGTAACCATTGTGTCATAAGACCTAGGCAGGGAGCAAAGCAAGAGGGCACATATATGAGAGTCAGGGATTTCTTTGCCAATAGCAAATAATTTATCTTTGATGGATAAAATATTATTGATATGGGAGATCATGTCTCCCCCCTCCCTCAGTTTTTGAGAATATAATTTCCTTAAGAGAAAAAGTTTTGAAGAAAGAGTACTTCTTAAATGAACGTTTTTCAAAGCCTCCCAGATATCTTTAGCATTTACTAGATGTTTCACATGAATAATTTGAGAATCTTCAATACACAGTTTGATAATAGATTTTGCTTTAATATTATCTTTATTCCATTGTGCAGTGACAGGATCCGGTGGAGGATCTTTGATTACGGAGAACACATTCTCCTTTTGGAGAAGATTTTCAATCTTAAATGCCCAATTACTATACTTTTGTTCATCCAGCTTTTAAATAAGGGCTATATTACTGGTAGCCATTATATTAATTCAAATCAACATCAATTCAATCGTTATTCAATTAAATTAATTCAATCGTTTATTTAACAATCATATATATATTTTCAAAAGACTGTTTATATTTTAATACTTTCAAATAATATAATCATGGGCAAGCTCTTTTATTTATATATAAGAACATCTCAGAATTCATAATCTAAAGGGCGTGAGTTCTATTACGGTTAAGTGATATTTCAATAAAATACATAAATTTATGCCTACCTTTGCTAGGCGTTTTCTATAAGGATGTCAATTTACTTATTTTGCTCAGGGCAATCTTCAGTGTGGCTGAAAGAATAGTAGATTATTATTATGTTCGATGTGTTCTTTAGAATAAATAATTCGTGCACTTCCGTTTTGGGAAAGATGACTTGTTTAATAACACAAATAAAAAAATTCACTGAACAGCATACGTAATTACACAATTAAGAAGAGTTTTAAATGTTTGTAATCTTAAAGTTTTTTAAAGAGAAATATTATCGGAGCTGAATACTTTGCTTCCGATTTAACAGTTTCAGGAAAAAATGTAAACATCACTAGCTTAGAATCATTTTCGAGAGAGTGTAGCTTCGCAGAAAAAATGTGACGTCAAAAAAAGTTTTTAAAGAGTTCTTTTCTTGGTTTCAGGACAAAAGTTTTATGCTGCTGCCATCTGGCGAGTGCTTTGGAAACAAACAGTTTTTAATGAAGAGAAAAAGAGTCTTTTCCATCAAATTCATATAGCCAAATTTGGTCTTTTTCACTTTTTTTTTGAAATTCAACCTCATTGTGGCAATAGTAAAATTTAAAATTAATTTTTTTAATTATTTTTCCCTTAATCTCCATCCAAGAGAACATCTTTTCCACATAGGTAGGTTTTGACACTGTGAAATTTTTTTTTTTCGATCCACCCTAATATACAATACATTACTAATATATATATATATATGTGTATATAAGTAATTTAAAAGTAAAATATAATAAGTAAGTAGCCTTTTATAGAAGTAACATCTTATATACTGCTCAAAACAATTAAAGGATATTGCAGTTTTAGGTGGATTTTGTACCTGGGAAACTTTTTAGCTGATTCATACATGGTCGACAGACATAGTAGGTTATATGAGAATAATATACACATGTTTGGCAGAAAAAAATGCATTTTATTGCACATTTTTGTACAAAAGGAAAAAAAACACAATTTATGCATATGAGAAAAAAAGAATAAGAAAAGGTGTTTTCTTCAAAGAAAATCATTTTCAGTAGAGGGTGTGGTATCCACGGGCGGCCAGCAACGTTGAATTCCTTTGAGGCATGGACTCAATGAGGCTATTATTGACGAGTTGGGGTATTCTGCCCCACTCTTCCAGAAGAGCTATTTAGAGTTATTGGAGAGTTTGTGGGGGTTGTTGGCGGCCAGAAACTCGTCTTCCTAGAACGTCCCAAACGTGCTCGATTGGATTCATGTCTGGAGAACCCGCTGGCCATTCCATTCGAACGATTCCTTCCTCGAAAAGGAAATCCTCCATCAGGTTTGCACGATGTGGCCTGCAGTTATCGTCCATTAAAAGGAAGTTATCTCCGATTACTGCAGAGTAAGGGACTACAATAGGTCTGAGGATCTCATCCCTATATCGGCGACCAGTCAGAGCTCCATCTCGAATGATGTAGAGGTCAGTGCGCCCGTCAATGGAGATGCCACCATACACCAACACTCCTCCACCGCCAAATCTGACACTTTCGTGCACGAACGCAGGATTATTCCTACTGCCACGGTCCCTCCAGATGAAAATACGCCTATTATCCTGATGCATAGAAAAACGGGACTCGTCAGAAAACAGAATATTGCTCCATTCCTTTCTTCTCCAGTTGATATGCTCGGTTGCCCACTCCCTGCGGTCGCGACGATGCCTTGATGTTAATCTAACACATACCATCGGCCGTCGAGCATACAGACCTACAGCATGGAACCGGTTTCGGACAGTCTTAGTTGAAATCGTGGTGCCTGTAGCCGAGCGAAGGTGTTGTTGGAGAAGAGTAGCGTTCATGTTTTGGTGTCTCCGAGGTGTTAACGCTAAATACCGATCTTCAATGGGCGTTGTTGCCCAACCTTGGCCTGGTCTACGACCTTGGCCTGGTCTTCGGCCTGCACATCCACTCTCCAAAAAATGGTTCCAGATTCTGGAAATGACACTTTGTGACACTCCAATGGCTTGCGCTACTTCGGCTTGAGTTTGGCCCCCTTCTAACATACCAACAATTCTCCAAGCTTCTGAATCTGTCAAATGACTTCGCTGAGACATCGTACTCATCGAAACAAAGCAATCACTGAATGCCGATCATTTTTGTCTTCATTCTCTTTTATCCAGTTGAAAGTCAAATTTCATTCACTGTCACTGAAGCAACGTTTTTGACGTCGAGCTCAAAATTGCATACTCCACAGTTTGAAAACCAGAAAAATTTGCATTTGTGATTCTTTTCTTCTATTTTCGGCAAAAAAAAAATTCATTTATATCTTTATTTTATATAAAACTTCAAATATCCTGTAATTGTTTTGAGCAGTGTATATAACTGTATCAAAGAAATTCTTTGTTTTCTGTTAGTAGCTTTTCAATTTTTTTGCAAGGGGAAAAACGATAAAAGTAAGAAAAAGGAAAAAAAAATGAATAATGTTTGAATAATTTTGCGCGTTTAGTGCAACATCTTAGCTCCTAATTCATGTTATACTTGAAAATACTTATTAGTAACCAGGTAATTTTGAAAATATCGGATGTATATCAAAAATATCGGATTTTTTTTTCTCCTTTATGGTATCTACGAACCATGAAGGAGAAGACAAACCTCATTTTATCGACCGATTCTTAATCTGAACACTCTATTTTTTTCATAATATGGTAGTTTGGACATTCTTACAGTCTCGGGATAAATCAGAGCTGGACATGTGTAATTTATGGCTGAGTGCCGTTTAATTATAGAAGCATACAATAGATGTATGGTAGCACTCATATCTGTTTTTTGATCAAATGCGATATTTTATAAAGGAAGGAGTTTGAAGGTCAAACATAAATGTATATCCTTTATTATTCTGCATCTACTTAACTAGGAAAATCCTAAACTCGGACAAAAACCGATTATAAAAAATGCAGTTACAATATGCATTGTGAAATTGCTGTTCGCTGCTCAAGAGTGAGCACTTAATGAAAGTCCATTAAAGAAAAAGTCAAAATGGATATGTTAAGAATTCCCTAAAATCGCAAAACTAATTCTTAATTAAATCCATTGCTAAAGCTTTTTCATTAAGATTTTTTTTTTGTACAAATAGATACAATAACAAAGGAAATTGATTTTTTATTTTTTTTTTTAATTTTATTGCAGATATATTTAAATTATTTAAAAAATCAAATATTTTTACATATAACTAGTCTTCTATGTCGATTAATTCTCGAGCACATACTTTATTTTTTAATGAAATGAGAAAAATCTGTCAAACATTCTTCGTTGTTTACTTTTATAATGTATTATTCTTACTAATTTTTTTTTAAATGTTTAAAAGGTTAAATATGTAGGAGTAATACTATTGAAAATAACGTAGTTAAAATATTTCTCGACAGAGGGCAGCACCAAAGATTTGACGATGTGGGGAAAATCAGTCAGATGTGAAAAATTTTGCAAGAAAAACTGTTTGACTACGTTACACTTTTACTGAAATCATAGTAATTATATGAAGGAATGTCGCCATCTCTAAATATATTAATTTTAAATAAGTTACCTTTTGATAATGCAACATGACATCATTTTTAAGAGCCATCTATCGATAAAATTTTAATTTAAATATTTGTAAAGCATATTATTCTTTACGTTACTTAAGGTGCTATTTTCGAATAACTATTAATCTAATGCGTTGTTTTCTTGAATGAGAACCCATTTCCTGGGAAAATCATTATATATGGATAAATCTTTAGACATGTTGATGCAGTTGACATCTTTCCAATCCATCTTACAATGTTTTATCTTAAAAAAGTCGTGTTTCACTACTTTCGATTTTCAAATTGTTAATAAATTAGTATTCACATTGATAAAAATAACTCACATGCTTTTACGTGTTTGTTGTTCAATACTTAAGTTACAAAAGGTGTTTATTGATGTTTATTCTGTGTAGCTATTAAGAACTCTTGTTTAATATTTAACAGGCAACAATGCATTAATGATGTTACTGAAAGTAATTTAGGTATTGGATAAAATATTTGCATATCACACGTTGCTGTCAGGATAGAATATAACTAATTAATCTTAAAGCACATTTCTCTATATTCCTGAATCCAATATGTTATGAGATTAATGAACATAAAATGTATTTAGTTTTAGAAATTTTATGTCGTATTTATTCAATACTTTTGGATAAACAGCAAATTCTGTCTAAGATAGAATCTCTATAATCTGAAATTATGTCTAATGCGGATTTTTTTTTTCAAGTCGTGACGTATCCACGCAAAATAACATTAATTCATTCCGTGTAAAAATGAATTTGCTTAACGTGGAAATGAAAATATTTTTGAACGCCCTTTGAACCCAAAATTTTGCATAAGACTTAAAAAAGAATATTTTAAAAACGGAATGTATTTGATCTACGAAAAAGTAAAACTGATATACGCTATATACTTAATATTGGTAAGTGAATGATTTAAAATGTCTTCCAAATCTAAACTCAAAGCTCTTTTCCTTTCTGTTGTAATCGAAGTTATTAAATTAAAAGAAAGAAATATTTTGTAAAAGACCTCTGCAATTATTTAAATGTAGTAAAATTCAAATGTATCATGCTATATACAAACAAGTTCGAAATGGCACGTAAAGCGTAGCAAATGAGGTGCGTTCGTACGATAACGAAGTTCTAAGAATATTCAGATCTTGCTGTTAAATTAGACAGTATTTCGGATACAGTGTAGTGGCCGAAGTCTTTTTTGTGTTTCGGTAAATATACAGGAATATTAACTCTTATTATACCTCAGCAACGTATATAAAATTCATAAAATGTGAAATAGTTTAATCTAATTAAAACGCGCACCAAACAATAGTCTACCTGAACCATTATGTAATAGAATACTTTTTGTGTGGCCTTATAAATCAATAACAAATGCTCTTTGCACCATAGTTTGTGCAAAATGTATATTATAATATGTACTTCATAAATTCATGTCAATTTTATTATGTTCGAATGAGTGTAACACCATTATATTGGATTTGGAACTTTTTTCCCCCATTGACTGTAAAGTGATGGAATACCTTTAATTGTCCCTGTAATCAATCTATGCATCCGTCTTTTATAAAATTTGAAATGACTCAAAAAAATTGTGTAATAATTACATATTTTTAATTTCAACTGAATAAAATGACTTTGAAACTATATTCCCCATTGACCATAATGTAACGGAATACTTTTGATCGTTTATAGGAACGATCAATGAAAATCGGATGCATAGATCAATTATAGAATTGATCTGTGCATCCGATTTTCATAAAATTTGAAATGACTCGGCAAATTTGTATAATAATTATATATTTTAAATTTCAAAAGATTCGTTTGAGTAGTTTTTGCGTTGTTATATGCGGACGGACAGTCGGACGGACGGACGAACTGAACGACATTTATAGGTGCTACGTATTTACATAATTACAGACGCACCTAAAAAAGAGAAGAGTTTCAAAAAGTATTATCCAACAAAAAGAAGAAAAGTTTAAAGAAAAATAGTAACACTGATGCATTAACTATTAAATGTTTTTTAAATACAAAAAAAATCGCTCAATTTTGTAATTATATTTCTTAAAATCAATGTTTTCATTAAATTCTTAAGTTGAAATAATTTCATTTCGATTGTATTTATTTCAGTTTTCAAATTATGTTTTTCAAAAATTTTAAATGCAATAATTTAATAGAATGTTTTATTTTTGTTAAAAATTTATATTTAAAGAATTTCTAAATTTTACCAACATGGAAATATATACGACTTGTGCATTCATTAAATTTATTTCCTTATTTATATAGAGGGCTATATTTTTCCTAAGTCACAATATAGCCAACGGCGAAAAGTTTTCTAGGTCGCAATCAATTCCGCCTTCGACAGAGACTTAATTACTGACTAATGGGCAAATTAACTTCATCACCAAAATAGATGAAGTAAAACAAATTTGCTTAATTTGATTTACATCAGATGTGTGTACCTTAAAGCAAGAGAAAAATGAGTTTTTCGTTCAGCATAGTAAAAGCTTTTTCTTTTTCTATTATTTTTCACGCTACAGTTTGATTAATTTTAAAAGTATCATAATTAAAACACTCATATAATTTCGATTATAACAATAATTTCATTAAGAGTGTTAAAATAATCATGACAATTTCCATAAGATACTATAATTGACTTGTTAAGCATAACTAAATTAGCATTAAAGACTAAAATACATTTACTTAGCCTAGTATATTAATAGTATTTTTTCATTAACTACTAAAAAAATAAAAAATAAAATGAATAAAATTTATTTTTCTTTTTTCTTTTTCATGAAATATAACGTAAACTAGAAGATTTCATTTTAAATTTAAAAATGGATTAAAGGTGTCAAATATGTCAAGAATCTGTTTAATAAAACCGTTAACAGAAATCCTTTTATTCCAATTACTCTCTTTGCATGCAAAATCAAACTTCCAAATTCATTCTAAAATCCATTTTTATTTTTATTTTTTAATTTAATTTTTTTAATTATTATCTTAAGTATAATATTTTTCATGTACAATCGCTCCTTTCCGGGCTGCGAGTACATATACCCGTATTTTCGACCCCTTTTTTTAGAGAAATAGAGTATCTTTAAATTAACATGATTACTCGTAAGCTGCAGAGTTGAAAGAGAAAAAAAAACAGATTATCAATTCTGAAAATTTAATGTTTTGCAAAAGGTTTGGTATGGCTGGAGCAACAAAAATACTGTCATATTTATCGCGAGGTAGTTTTGTCGTAATTTACCTACTTTTTGTTGCGTAAGGAATTTGTTTCTTGGCACATTTAATTCTATTTAGTAATAATCTCCACCTATATTCTCTGATTTGCTCTGTGCGCGTTAGGTCTTTGCACCTGACAAGAGTGGTCCGAATACGGGATTATCTATCTATCTATCTATTTATCTAACTCTCTCTCTCTCTCTCTATATATATATATATATATATATACCGCCACCTATCTCGATTCTGGCGGATTCAGCTTTGGCTGAATTCCTTGTTTTTATATAAGACCTTAATAAACATGAAAGGGGGGACATTATGCTCTACAGATTTGTTTTCATGTTTGAAAGGTCCCTCTCTTAGGCAATCAAAAAATAAATTTCAAAAGCTTCAAAGCAAATCAATTGAAACTGCTACAAATAAAACATTGTTTCAAACTTTTGTGAAATATGTAATCGGCACTAAATTTTAAAATTAGAGTTCAGGTAAATTGTTCTTATTACGATTTAACTATTGCTTTACTTTTGTTAAGTATTTGTTACCATAGATGATATAGCTCATATATTTCTCCTTAACCTTAAAATTGAAGTATACTTGATTATCTGAGAATTTCGATATTCCGAAAGGTGGTCCGTTCCGATTACTTCGGACAATCGAGGTTGAACTGTACCTTTAAAGCAGTCACATTACATGAAAATGAGACCCTGAAATAGGTGACTAATAACTCCACATCTGCCTAACTTTCAGTTTTGAAATTTAAAACACACATTAAAAAGCCAAATGTCCGGTAAAAAAAGAAAAATACTATACACGTTTGTAAGATTTTTAAATTACATTTGATTTTTTAAGCAAACAAATGAACCAGTTTGCGTTAATGATTAGCCATATAGTCATAAGTACCATATAATGATACAAAAAATATTGACTTTTACCTTATAATTAAAATGATAGTGCGACTTTTTTTAAATACACAGTTTTTTTTATTAAAAATATGTGTATTTAAAAAAATTGTTATTTTAATTTTAGGTTAAAAGTCAATATTTTTCGTAGCATTATATGGTACTTATGAATACTAATTAGTACTTTTTCTCTCGAAATTAAAATGATATTGTGACTATTTTTAAATGTACATGATTTTATCTAAACAAACTGTAACAAAAATATTTTGCAACAAATCTCGTAGACTTGATTAATCTGTGATGACTGAGGGAATAGCTTGAAATTTATGATTGAATTTTTAATACGAATTGTCAAAATAGCTTTGTCTGTTAAAAAAATAAAAAAATAAAAAACGAGAGAGAGAGAGAGTCTAATCTACGATTTTATTATTCTCTAGAACAGTATAATATTTAAACAAATAAATTAAAATATTTCTTTGTTTAACAAAACAACATTTAATACATACATTTAAAATTAATGTTATTCTGAATATACGTATAATTAAATAGGTTTTAAATTAAAAGAATGAAATGTTTGCAAGTTAAATAATAAAAGTCGATACGACCAATAAAACATTGGATTTTTATAGTCTGCAATTGGTAAATGAAAAATGGAGCTAAAGTTGAATATTTTATTTAGTATTAAATTCTATACATTTCTAAACATTGATAAACATTATATTATCATAGGAAATACAACGGTGTATACCATTTTGTATAACTTAGCTCATCAAGAATATTGTAAAATGTGACCCTACTTCAAAATTCTGCATTTATATAATAACTATTTACTAAATTTAATGAGTCAACTTTCATTACATTAAAAACATAATTAAAATCGAACATATTTTAATCAGCGATATTTGTATCGCATAGTTAAATGATATTTCATCTTAGTAAGTTTATAATAATATTTAGTCGTACTACACTTATTTATCCTATATTTATTTACAATATTTCAAACCTATAACTTATTCTAAGCAATATTTTAAAGTAACATTTTATAGAAACAAAAAAAAAATTGTTGCCATTCAC
>OZ025300.1:142578101-142606101 GCA_964019185.1 Maratus speculifer
ACAAAAGAAACTGCAATCTACTTAATAATTCTCCTGTTATGCACCCATGCCGCTAGGTGGCGTATACCTAGACCCCGCCTTTAAACTTGCGGACACCTCTTCCATAGGTCTGGGAACGCTTCATACATATGCAGTTTTGATTTAAATCCGGAATTTCTTTTATGAATTAATGCTTGTATTGCTGTTTTAATTTTCTGGTGGAATAGTTTCTGGTTAGAATATACGAATAAAATATCTCAAAATATCTGGGGCGGTGTCAGACGGTTTGGGAGCAAGAGGGTTAAAGATTGAATTAACCCTTGATCGTATTTTTTTTCAGGAATAACTTCCATTCTAGACTAAAGTTTTGCATGGGATTTCTTTTAAGGGGACAGGAAATCATCTAAAGTATTATTATTATTATTACTATTATTATTATTTAATTTCCAATTTAAATACAAATCAATGGCACACTATAAGAGCTATGGTAAATATTTATTACGCAAGAAATTAAAACTAGTCTACTGATGTTGCAATTCCAAAACTTTCTTTTATCTCATGCATGATAATACTTCAAAATTCACTATTACGTACCAAAAGTAAATGACAATATATGCTCATCATGAGTATTCTTAAGCTAGAAAATTCCGTGCATTACTTTTTGAAGTATGACTGCCGCTAAAATCATGTAAATCCAACAAAATGCAGCTTAGAAACGCTAACTACCGCGTGATTAAAACAAAATACAGAAAAAATTGCTCTTTTGGAAGACAGTTTGAAGTTTGAATGTTATGTGAACATAACATTCAAACTTCAAAATTGAGCTAAATTTTGGTATTTAGTTTATAATTATAAAAAGTATTTTCCCATACAGTTAAAGAGCAACTACAATAAATAAAAAGTTATACAATATTTTATTTTTACATAATTAAAGAAATGTCTGGATACACATGCTCTGTTATATGATATAAGCATACATTAAATAAATTAAATTAGAAATGAACAAATTGCATTTTTTATTCAGAGTCTGTAAACTTGTTTATTTATGTATAGATACTTTATAAATAAAATACTTCTAAACGTATATAGCAATTAATGATATAAATTATGCAACCAAATTATTTTTATGCTTCGTAATGCTATAAGCTATCGAAACTAATGTAAACTTTTATATTATATCGACAATGTAAACAGAATGCGAAAGCCTAAATAACATTACTATTTTATCTAACGAGAGAAAAGTTAAAACATTTCTCTTGAGAAGACTTCATTATGTGCATCGAATATTGTACATGTTTCTCTATTTCTTATCTTTGTCTATAAGTATTTACAAAATCACTTTTATGGCTCTATTTAATTATTATTCGAAATGGATATCGGTTTTGACTTTACATTTGTTTGCAAATACTGCGTACATAATTAAATAATAATACGCGTATAAGATTTTCAGAATATCTTTAGAATGACAGATTCTAATATTATAATCGTGAAACGTGTATGAAATACATATTAATATTTTATTCAAGTCATAATATCAGGACATGAGCAATCGGATGTTTTTAAATATTTAGAATACATAAAATAACATACATAATATACATAAAATTGAGAGATAAAAGTATGGATGTAATATTTGTGTTTTCTCACAGCAGTATGTTAATACAGAAGTTATTATTTTATTTAACCGTTACATTTTTCAGGTAAAAAAAGAGCATTTTCTGTAACAAAAAATGGTGTGGTAAAACGGGTAAATCTCACCAATATAAAAGGACAAAAAACACTACATATATAGAGTGAATAATGGTGTAAAATTATAATCGGCACCAATCGATTAGTATTTCATTCTACTAATTATTATATATATATATATATATATATATATATATATATATATATATATATATATATATATATATATATATATATATATATATATATATATATACATATATATATTACAGAAACGGCGCCTACATGTAAAAATGGCTCCAAACATATATATTTTTTTTCCATTATTAACAGCTACAATCTTATATGGATGTATCTTATTATATATTGTAGATTAGAATACCAAGCGGAATGTTATTCGGTGAAGAAACTGAGAATTGGTGTAGTTTTAAGAGCAGATGGAACATGTAGACAAGTAAAATAAAGCAGATTTTGCAAAATATTTAATATGATGTATTTTACTTAAAAACAGAATAGAAATGTTTTTTTTCAGTAAATATGTACCTCATAATAGCCCGATATATAAAACAACAATAATAATTTTAAGCAAAAATTAGTTTACAAGAACTATTTTTTCCGGTTTTACTTGATTATTTTGTCAACAAAAAATATAGCCAAAATATAAGATTATGACCAATAATAGCCAACTTGACACTAAAAACATTACATATGTTTGATAGATTATCAACTGATTTTTATTTTGCCGTTTTACTTGTGTTTAAAGGAATGTTATGCTAAATTATTTGTTCCTTTGTTGTTTAAAATAGAAATTATGTCAATTTGTATGATATGGCAGGTAGTTTTGGGATTTATATAATTTGGGAAAACTGATCGACGGGATAATCAAGTAGTAAATTTTTCTTTTTACAAATTTTGAACAATATGTCTGTTCGGTGCACTTTTCTTTTCTGAAACATTTTCTAAAAAACAGTTGAATGTATTACCTTAAAACTTGTTTTGGTGTTAGAAAAAATACTATCTGAGAGTAATAAGAAGAAATTTTCGTTTTCGCTTCAAAGAAATAAAACTCAAAATATTTTACTAAAAATCTAAAACATGTAGCATAAAGTTACTTTTATTTAGTTTTCTAACTGATTTTATTTCAATCAGCAAATATTTCAATATAAAACGAAGTGGATCAAAGTTGCTGCAATAACGTGTAAAAAAGATACTGATTTTCGTTTTTTTCCTCTAAATGCATATTTAAACGCTTCACAACGACCGTAGATATACATCACATACAGGATTTTTTTTTGTATTTTCGTAATTATGAAATGATGCTTTATGTGCCATTCAATCACAGAATTACCTCTATTATTTAACTCAAAGATTTCCTTTTCAAATACTATAGATGTTAGATTTAATATATTCTACATTGCGTTCGTTGCAAAGAGGTTAACCACATATTTTAAATAATTTACGCGAGATATATACTGAAAAAAATATTTCTTTTTGAAGCAATATTTTGCATGCATTTTTTTTACTTACATTTGCACAGTTATAGGAACGAAATGGAATCTGTTGAAATTCGACGAAAGAAAATGTTTAAGAAGGGACTGTTTCATTGATTTATTATAAATCTACTAAATTAGCTAAAGTTAAAAAAAAGAAGAAAAAACGCATCTTATACTGGACAGTCATTATCAAAATACTATTTCTATAAATCTCAGTAGTCGAGATTATTAAAATCAAACTTTAATCGCATATGTAATCAGTAAAATATAATAAAGATCAGTTATTATGATAAAGGTATTAATTGAGGCTCTTTTATTTGGTTTATATGCGAAAGAAAAAAAATTCCAAATTGACACGATTATAGAATTTCAAGCGAAATTTAAACTCGTTATCATTTCATTTTCTCAATGTTTACATGCGTATTTCTCATATTCTTATTCACCAACTTTAAAGAAAGGTATTTAAATTTGATCATTGATGAATAAAAACGAAATCAATCTGTAATTCACCAGATTTTAAAGCAGACGATATATTTGACGCATTTTAATTTCTTTTCAATTTTAAGAGAAAATGGAGCGATTCTACTGCCACAATTACAAAATAGGTATACTAAAAACTAAAAAAATATATTAATATCTTAAAAATAAATTAAGACAGAGCTTTCAAAGTATTTGCATTTAAAAGTACATTTGTTTCTCTATACGACGGTGTAAAAATTTAAAATGCGCGATGTTTAAAAGTGTAAAGTTTGCAGTAGTGAAAATTGCAAAACCGAAATTACATGGAAAAGTGTTGACATTCACAAAATGACATATGCTTTGCGCACAGTTACGTTGCCCTTTATAATATAGATATTTTGAAAGATTTTATTCATGTATATCATAAGCAATTAAAGGTATTCACATGATATTAAAATGTAAAATAAATACACTAAAGAAAGGAATTTAATAGTCTTTTTGGACTTAGATTGTTAAATCATAGATCCACGACAGATCTAATTAGATTGTTAAACTTTCAAACATAACTTTTTTATAAATTCTTTTTATGTATGAAAACTCTTTTTTTTAAGTTTACTTTACAAATAAAAGGGTTTTTTTTAAATACAAAAATATAAATAAGGTTAAAACGTTTTAAAAGATTTAGTTGAAAACAATTGGTAAAAATAAGCTAAACAAAAGACGTAGTTCTAACCCAAATCTAAAAGCCGATTTATTTACCGGATATTCAAGTAGTAGAGATTTACCTTTAAAACGAAAGAATTTCAAACTTTTTCTGGATTATGTAAACCGATCATTTGCCGAAATGTAATATACTTAAGAATAAATAAATTTAAAATCTTTTAAAATATACAATTTTTATAATATGTATTTTTGTTTATAATAAACACGTGACATAATAATTTGTAGATAAATGTATACAACATTCATAAAGTACACAAAAATGCTGATTTTTAAAAAATCTCGAAATTTTTTTTTCATTTATTTTTTTTTCTTCTAAGAAATCAGATTTAAACAGAATGTTATGTGATGTAATTTTATCTAAACTACGAAAAAAACTGCAATTAAATTTAAATGTGAATTATGACAAAATCATGACAAAATGCATTTAGAAATATTGTAATCATATAGAAAACTATTACGTCTGTACTTTAGAAGAAAAAAAAAATATATGTACATTGTCCTGTTTAGTGTCTTTATTGTTAATGTGGCTTATGCAGGCTCTGTTAATAACTTTTCCTGTCCTTGCCTCGTGAGTGGGATTTTTGAAGGAAGTGCTATCTTTTATTAATTATTTTTTTCCTTTTCCTATAGTAGTTCTATAACTACAGTTATACCATTAATTATTATTTTTTCTCTAATTAAATGACTTAAGTTATTTTTTAATCTTATCTTTAATTTATTACAGTAATTGTAAAATTAAATTTTTTTTATTGTTTGATTGTTTTTATTTTTTATTAAACTGTTTTACATTTATTCTTTCTTCCAATCACACTTTAAAAAATAAGGTTACTACACTGGGCGTGAAGTTGTCATCAACTAGGTAAACATTCAAAGCTTCTCTACTATTCAGCACTGTACTTTTTCACAACACTTACACACCGTAATCACACTTGAGCGCACATGTATAAATATTTTTAGTAATATAAACAATGTATGTATCATGTGTAATACATATATTTTGCCATATCGAAATTCCAAGTCATGTGTAATCTATATCTTTATAAAATGTGAGAAGTATATAAAATTACAATGTTAAAAAAAATTATATTTTTAGCTTATTTCTAAATAAAGTAAAGTTTTATGAAATGTATATTTTTTAAATTTAACAAAATCTGTGGAGTAACAAATGGAAGTATATAATATGTAAATGATAAGAGAGAAAGAAAAAAATCAATTAAAATTTTATGCGAAATAAATTTCCAGAATAAAATCATTAATTTATCCTTAAATATAAATTTTTAAACCTAATGACAAAGTTCGAATTTTTTTCTATTTACTGAAATAATGTGTATTATATCATTGGAAGGTAGATCTGGTCAATTTTAACTCTATAAATATTACATTTTAACTTTTTTTATAAACTCTGTTTTTATTATTTGAAGAATATATACCAGTATTTAGACGCAAAGACTGAACAACTCACTAATGTAGACAAAAAAATAAAATAAAAATAAAAATAAAATAAAATAAAATAAAAATAAAAAATAACATAAAATAAAAGACAAACAAACAAAAAAAAATCTTATATATCTATTAAATAGCTTCTTAACTCACGAAATCATATTTTTTAAATAGCTTCTATTACACAGAATTTCATAAGCGTTTTTGAAATAAACTGCGCAATAATTATCATATGACAATTATTTCAAATATATTTTTAACATGTATTATATAATTTGAATTCAATAAGTTAAGTTTTATGCTTGTCCTAAACTTTCGTTTTTTTTTTTAATTCGCTTTTGTTTTTATCATTTTAAATTATAGTTCAAGTATTAAATTATTACAAAAATTAAAATAAAATATTAAATATTAAAATAAATATTAAATTTTCAATAAATAATAAATATTCAAATATTAAATATTAAAATAAAATTTGGTCACAAGATTTTGTTGATAGCTTTTGTTGAAAGCTGTTTACAGCTTTAAAACTTCTTTATAAATTTAACATATGTTTTTAAGGAAAAATAGACTATTTTTAAGGAAAAAATCATGTTTGTATACAAAATTTGGCATATGTTAGTAAATTTTCAAGTTACTGAAATACTTTTGCTTCATAACGAATATGATTTTAGTCACCTTAACATTTAGACATCGCAAAAATATTCATAAAATGACAATCATAAAACATGCGATAATCGAATCAACAGAAACGAATAATCGAAACAAATATTAATTTACTAAATAGTATCATTATAGTTAGCTCCATTAATATTATACATTTAATTTATTATATATGTTGCAAAAATAAAACGCTACACTGGTTGTTATCTAATGTAAATAAAATTTAAATTATTTATTACATTACAGTCCGCCAAAACATTTATTTATTTGTTTTACATTAGATCATTTCTAATATTGAGAATGGTAGTAGTCTATAAAAGTATGAAATAGAAATTTAATATTTTAAGATATTATAGATTTAAGTACAATTCAAGACATATTATAACTTGGTCAAATCGTTTTTTAAGTTTTATCAAAACTCTTAAATACTTACAAATGATTTTTATATCGTAAAATAATGCTAGACTTATTTTTAAAAATAGAGCAGGAGAATTTTTAGGATTTAAATTTATTTGATGTTAAAGTTATTTCTGTTCAAATATTGAAAAAAAAATATTTTGAAACTAATGCGTCACACAATGAAATTCCGAATACTATTCATATATAGGGCACTTCTAAATGTCAATATTTTCTGTTTACATTGGTTTCAAGTCTTAGCTAGTTTTTCTTTCAATTGCTTTTCTATCTCTTCCGTGAACATCTAAAAAGTGATCGTACGTTTCAAAAATTGTTTGAGTATTTTTCTTTATGCGGGAAGGTAATATATATGTTTTAATATGTTTGCATATAGAATTTTTTGTGAATAAGTCTATGTATGATATTTCTTTTCGAATAAGATAAATTAAAAAAATTCTGAAATTCACTAATATTTTTTTCCTGAATTTCACAGAAAAAGTCCCTTTTCACAACAAAAGGGCATTGTCCGTTACAAATCAGCAAATCCCACCATATTTCCTGAAAATAACGAAATGGGTGGAAATAAAAACAAAAAACGGAGACACTCCGTTGTGTAAGGGGCTCCGTGGCGAGTGGTCAAGGCAGCTTACCGCTAATTGCCTGCGAGCGCAGATTGTGGGTTCGTATCCCACAGGTGGCAAGAAATAATGAAAACATAAAAAGTCCCTTTTAAATTACATTTTTTCTGTTTATTTTTCTCTTATTTCTTATTAAAAAATCTTTTAATTAATTAGCCAATAAATAAATTAGCTAATTAATTAGCTATAAATTAGCTATAAATTAGTAATTAATTAGCTAATAAATAAATAAATAAATAGTGTACGACAATTTCAAAAAATTGTCTATAACATTATTTTTCTAAAAAAAAGTTGTTAATAAAAACTTTTTTTCATTTCATTCATTCATACATTCATTCATTCATTCATTCAAAAAAAAAAAAAAAAAAAAAAACAGTGGTTTTAAGCAGTGATTTTTTTTTATTTAAGCTATTTAAAAAATAAAAATTGATTTTAAAAAATAATAAGCATTATGCACAGAGAATCAGTCTAAAATAAAATAAAATAAACTGTTTACAAATATTATAAAGAATGTATTTGAAAGGAAATCTTTAAAAAGCACAACAGATTTTCAAACTAATTCATAAAAGACATATTATGTAAAACCCGACATGAGCTGCTTTGGCTCGGTTAGTAAGGGTTTATTCCGCTATCAAAAGGTCCCGAGTTCGAGCCTGAGGATAGCGGGAACTAAAGTGTGCAATGATAATAATACATAAAATAACATAGCAGCTTAAAATCACTCGGTAATTTCAAATTCTTTGACGATTAATCGATTTTTTAATTTTAAAAATTATATTAAATTATTATCATTAAAAATCAGACTTTGTAACAGAAAGTTACCGCTTCTTCAAACGGAGTTTTCCTTTCTTGCATGTCCCACAACGGAAGATCTACTTACGGAACGGTAAGACTTCGGCTACTTTGCTGCCGGTAGTTTCACCTGGAATTCACAGATTTATTTTTAACAGTGTATTACACTGGAGTCCACCAAAATGTTTAATATTTTGTTTTACATTAGACCGTTTCTAATAAAGAGAATGGTTGTAGTCTATAAAACTATGAAATACAAATTTAATATTTAAAGATATTATAGATTTAAATACAATCCAAGATATTATATAACTCGGTGAAATCGTTTTTAAATTTTATCTAAACTCTGAAATACTTACAAATGATTTTTATATAGTAAAATAATACCAGATTTATTTAAAAAAAGAAAGGGAATATTTAGGATTTCAGTTCTTTAAAAATTAAAGTTATTTCTGTTCAAATATTGAAAAAAAATCTTTTGAAGTAATCACACAATCAAATCCCGAATACTTTTCATATATAGGGCACTTTGAAATATCAATATACTTTCTGTTTACGTTGGCTTAATTTTTAGCTATTTTTTTTTCTTTCAATTGCTTTTTTATGTCTTCCGTAAAATTTGGAAAGTGATCGTATGTTTCAAAAAATGTTTGAGCATTTACTTTTATCTGTGAAGCTGATATATATATATATATATATATATATATATATATATATATATATATATATATATATAATATGTTTGCATTTAGAATTTTTTGTGAATTAGTCTGTGAATGACATTTCTTTTCGAATAAGGTAAACTAACCCTAACAAGTGTGTTACAATACGAAAAAGATCGTATCGCAGCGTCATCATAAAGTTTGTGCAACTTTTTTTAATATATTTTCTTCTTTTTATATTTTCAAACTATCATGATTGCTAAAACCGTTAATAAATGTCCTATAATGAACAAAAATGCTGAAATTAAGTCACAAAAACCTTAGAAATAAATAGATTTTGAATTACCATTTTTCCAGAAGCTAATGAAGTGATGAAATAAATAAATAAAAAAATTAAAACGTTATCTTTAAAATATCTCCATATGCTGTGGTGGACAAACAGTCTAGTAAAACCATTATTTGTAACATGGAATGTGAAAATGAATTATACGTAACTACCGTAATTGCCTGGAAATAATAGAAGACTAAGCCTTTACTTTATCGAATAAGGAAGTTCATAAAATGACTTCCCTTGCAGCTGGCAAGTTACAAAGCGACAAACTCATGTTTTAACATGAAAGAAAAAAAATTATATACGATATTTATGGGAACTAATATATATATATACTTTCTATATAATATGGTCTGTCTAGCATTAATGATTCTTTTAGGGGTACTCGCGGAATAATTCTATGATAAAATTAAAAATAAGTGTTATTTACTAGTGCGTATTCAGCTGTGATAAGTGCTTTAATCCCTAGCTAAAATTTAAAACAGTGCGAGAAGTGAAAAGAAAAAAAAATGTCATACGGGCCTTGAAAAAAAGATACTTAGATATTTATTTTAATGGACTTCAATTTATCGAAGTGAGTTTTGAGTTGCACTTGTTTGTGATTAAAATAAAATTACCATAATATACTGTGCTGATAAAATGTACATATTATAATTAGTCCTACTAAAGGGAATTTACCGTCTATTGGTGAAATGACTAAAAATAAGTTTTCTGCTGTGTCATGCTTTTTGTATTTTTTCCAATATCATACTCAATTAAATTTTAAACCTTTTGTTACCGAGTACCTGGCTGCGGTAATACTTTCATGGTACTATAAAGTTTTCCTAAAGTGTGGTTACATTATATGACATCCTAAGGATAGGGACGTTTAGAATTCGAGTTTCTTAGATATTAAAATTACCTCTGTTCAAATATTGAAAATCATATTATAGCGCTGATGCATTACACAACAAAACCACGAATAGGTTTCACATATAGAGTACTTCTAAATGTTAATATTTTGTGTTTTCATTGGTTTCAAGCTGTTTTTTTTTTTGCCTAATTGTTTTTTGAGACTTTCGTAGACATCTAAAAAATGATCGTACGTTTAAAAAATGACCATTTTTTATGTGGGATGCTGAAATATGTTTTTTAATATGTTTGCATATAGAATTGTTGCTAAATACATCTATGTAAGATATTAATTTTCGAATAAGATCGGTAACCCCGACAGTAGTTCATCATATAAAATCAGCGCTACCTTTATAATTTTTTTATCCTTTTAATTTTCGGAAGTAAACTAGCAGGATTGCTTAAATTATTAATGGATAGAATAAAATAAATAATAAATATTAAAAAAAAAATCTGCAGAATTTAAGTCGCAACAAACTTATAAATAAATAGATTTTTCAGATTTTTTTTTTTTTATTTCTATGTCCCCAATTGGCATTCAAGTGAACAAATCAATCTAAAATCTTTTTTTTTTAGCTTTTTGAAAATATTCAACCTGGGTCGTGATTGACAATAATTCTTATAAAACAATTATCTGTAATACGCAAAATGGAAGTGGATTTAATTAACTTAATTGTCTTCAACTAATCAACAAGTAAATGTTTACATTTTCAAAGAAAAAATATCATAAATGAAACATTACACTGTAAAAAATACGACTACTTTGCTGCATCGTCACTCCCCCGCTTTTATAGAATATCCCTCTATTGGCAAATTAGAATGCTCCATGATAGCCAGAAGTAGTCGTTTTTAATAAAACGGTGGAGTGACAATGCAGCGAAATAATCATATTGTGTACATATCGTTCTTTCTAAAGAAAAATTTTTTTTTTATTTTTTACTACATTGGAGACCGCCAAAATATTTTATATTTTGATTTACGTTAGGTTATCTCTCATAATGAGAATGGTATTAGTCAATAAAATATGAAATTCGAGTTTAATTTTTTAAGATAATATAGTTTTAAGTACAATTCAAGGTATTATGTAACTCTATCCAAATCGTTTGTAACGTTTATCTAATTTCTGAAATGCTTTCAAATGATTTCATATGGCAAAATGATGCTAGATTTATTTTTAAAAAATGGGGAAGCATGTTTTTTTAGGATTCGAGTTTCTTTGATATTAAAGTTATTTGTTTTCAAGTATTGAAATACAAAAAACATCTTCTAGCACTAATGCATTACACAATGAAATCACGGATACTTTTCTATATAGAGATCTTCTAAATGTCAATACTTTCTGTTTACATTGGTTTTAAGTTTTAGCTTTTTTGGTTTCGATTTTTTTAAGTCTTCCGTAAACATCTAGAAAGTAATCGTACGTTTGAAAAAGATATTTAAACATCTTTATCTATGTAGGATGCTGATATACATTTTTCAAACTAGTTGACCAGCCCGGCGTTGCCCGGGCCCGTCGTAATAATATTACACAAACCTGGAATCTGTATAATATTATCTATAAATTGAAAGACATGGAAGAAGGTTGTACGAAATACGTAACCTTCGACTATGTTCATTTTTTTTTTAAACAAACAAATAATATTTCGATTAACTTATAATACTATTATTCATGACCAGCCCGGCGTTGCCCGGGTCCGTCATAATAATATTACACAAACCTGAAATCTGTATGGTATTACCTATAACTTGAAAGACATAGAAGAAGGTTTTACGAAATACGTGACCTCTGACTGTGTAATTTTTTTTTTTAAGAAGAACAAACAAACGAATTTCGATTAATTTATAATACTATTATTCAACCAGTAAATGAATTAACAGATGTGATATTTCCAAGTTTGTGAAAGAATCTAGGCCAGGATTAGAAACAGAATGTGGGAAACCGTCCTACAGCCATCGCGTTCGAATACTGGAGGACTAATTAGCACAACTAACCTTAGCGATCACACAATCTGGTCTAATACTTTGAATCAGCTCAAAAAAAAAAAAAAAAAACAAGTTGGAAATTGCACGTGAAGTGTAGCAAATGAGGTGCGTTCGTACGATAACGAAGTTTTAAAAATATCACTTTCATATATCAATCTCATAAAACTGTAAATAATTAGAATTAAAATGCGCACCAAACAATGTTCTCCCAATACCATTATGCAATGGAATACTTTTGTGTCACCTTGTAAATCAATAACAAATATTCTTTTAACCACAGATTATGCAAAATGTATATTATAATATCTATTTTATAGATGCATATCAGTTTTATTACGTTCGAATGTGTGTAACACCATTAAAATGCATTAGAAACATTTTCCCCCATTAACCGTAATGTAACGGAATATTTTGATTGTCCCTGTAATTGAACTATGCATCCGATTTTGATAAAATTTGAAATAACTCGACAAAGGTATGTTATAATTATGTATTTAAAATTTCAAACGATTAAAATGCATTTGAAACTTTTTTCCCCATTGACCGTAATGTAACGGAATCATTTTGATTGTCCCTGTAATTGATCTATGCATCCGATTTTCTTAAAATTTGAAATGACTCTACAAAATTATGTAATAATAATATATTTTAAATTTCAAACGATTCGGTTGGGTAGTTTTTGCGTTGTTATATGCGGACGGACAGACAGACGGACAGACGGACGGACTAAATGACAGCAATAGGTGCTACGTGTATAAAAAAATACGAACGCACCTAAAAAAATAAACGGTATTTAGATTGAAGGATTTAGAACTGAAGAAAATACTGCATACAAATTTATATTAGTTTAATTTATAACACGATCAATCCATTCAATCAATAGGTTAATTATATCAGTTGGAAAATTTACATCTGTTAACAATAGTTTCATTAACATTACATTTTATATTTGTTATGTATGATGCAAAAATAAAACTTTACATTGCGTTGTTATCTAATGTGAATGAAATTTAAATTATTTTTTATATTGAAATAAAAAAAAAATCTTTTGTTTTACATAAAGTCATTTATAATTATGACAAAGGTAGTAGTCTATAAAAATACAAAATACAAATTTCATATTTTAAGATATTATACATTTAAGTACAATCCTAGATATTATACTATTCAATAAAATCGTTTGTATCTTTTATCAAAACCCTGAAATACAAATGCTTTTTATATAACGAAAAAATACTAGATTTATTTTTTAAAAAAATAGAGAAGCATGGATTTTTAGGGTTCGAGTTTCTCTGATATTAAAGTTATTTCTGTTCAAATATTGAAAAAAACATCTTCTAGCACTAATGCATCACGCAATGAAATCACTAATACTTTTCATACATACAACACTTCTGAATGTCAATACTTTATGTTTACATTGGTTCCAAGCATTAGTTTTTTTTTCATTCTTTTTTTATATTTTCCGTAAACATCTAGAATGTTATCGTACATTTCAAAAAGGTATTTGAACATTTTTCGTTAGGTGGGATGCTGATACATACATTTTTAACTAGCTGTCCCGGCCAGCGGTGCCCGGGCCCATAATAATAATAGTAAAGAAACTTGAAATTTGTATGACGTTATCTCTAACTTGAAATACATGAAAATACGTTGTTCGATATACGTGAGTAGCGACTGTATGAAACATTCGTTAAAAAAGAAAAAAAAATATTTAGGTTAATTTATAACACGATAATTCAATCGATAAATGAATTATAGCACATGTTAATTGTCGAAGTGGGTGAAATAAATGTGGGACAGGACTCGAACAAAGGATGTATAGCTGAAGCCGCCATTGCTCTTCCCACTGAGTCATCCTGGTTAAATACTGCAGGACAAATACAAACAACTAACCTTAACAATCATCCAATCTGATCTGACACTTTGGATCAGGTCAACAGAATTAATCGAAAATCAATATACAGAACTGTAGAAAAAGCTGCATACGAATTTAAATTAGATTCATTTATAACACGATTATTTAATCGGTAAAGTAATTATAACAGTTTGAAAATTTGCAACTATTAACAATAATTTCATTAACAATTCATTTTAAATTTGCTATTATGGTGCAAAAATAAAACTTTACATTGTGTTTTTATCAATGTGAGTAAAATTTTAATTGTTCATTATATTGGAGTTATCCAAAAACTTTTGTTTTACATTAGGTCATTTATAATTATGAGAATGGTAGTAGTCTACAAAAATATAAAATACAAATTTAATATTTTAAGATATTATAGATTTAACTATAATCCAATATATTATATAATTCGATCAAATCGTTAGTAACTTTTATCAAAACCCTGAAATACTTACAAATGATTTTTATGTAGTAAAATAATGCTAGATTTATTTTAAAAAATAAGGCGGCAGGAATATTTAGGATTCGAGTTTCTCTGATATTAAAGTTATTTCTCTTCAAATATTGAAAATCATCTTTCAGCATTAATGCATCACACAATGAAATCACGATTACTTTCCATATAGAGCACACTTGTAAATGTCAATTCTTTCTGTTTACATTTATTTCAAATTTTAGACTTTTTTTTCGATTATTCTTTAAGCCTTTCGTAAACATCTAGCAAGGTATCGTAAGTTTAAAAAAAATATTTGACCATTTTATCTTATGTGGGAAACTGATATATATGTTTTTTAATAGCTGACCCACAATGCATTGCCCGTTTCAATATTAAACATAACCTGATTACATATTAAACAAACCTGAAATTTGTATGATATTATCTATAACTTAAGACACAGAAATACGTTGTCTAAAATACGTGACCTCTGACTGGAATGAAAATCGGTAAAAAATATATATATTTAATAATCTATAACTTGAAAGACATGGAACTACGTTGTCTAAAATACTTGACTTCTGACTGTGTGAAAAATCGGTTGAAAATAAAAACTTTATATAGATTAATTTATAATACGTTTATTTAATTGGTAAATAAATTACAACAGATGTAAATTTTATAAGTGGATGAACAAATTCTTGGTCGGGATTCGATCCAGAAATGTATGGCTAAAGCAGACAATACTCTTCCAAGTGAGCCATCCCGGTCGAATGATGAAGAATTAATTCACCCAACTAACCTTAACGGTCACACAATCTGGTCTGATTCTTTGGATCAGCTTAATAGAAAAAAATCAAAAGTGAATATATGGAACTGCAGAAAACGATGCATACGAAATTATATTAGATTAATTTAAAACACGATTATGAAATCCATAAATTAATTATAACAGTTGGAAAATTTATATCTCTTAAAAATAGTTTTAATAACATTATATTTTAAATTTAATATGTATAATGTAAAAATAAAATATTACATTGCGTCGTTATCTAATGTGAATGAAATTTTAATTGTTTATTATATAATATTATATTATTATACTTTAATTGTTTATTTTCCAAAGTTGTTACATTTTGTTTTACATTAGATTATTTCTAATGATGAGAATCGTAGTAGTCTATAAAAATAAAAAATACCAATTTAATATTTTAAACTACTATAGATTTAAGTACATTCAATGATGTTATATAACTCGATAAAATAGTCTGTAACTCTTATCTTAACTCTGAAATTCTTACGAGTGATTTTTTATATTATAAAATAATACTAGATATATTAAAAAAAAACACGAAGCAGGAATTTTTAGGATTCGAGTTTCTTTGACATTAAACTTACTTCTGTTCGAATATTGAAATAAAATATCTTCTAGCACTAAATGAAATCACGAATACTTTTCATATATAAAACACTTCTAAACATCAACACTTTCTGTTTACATTGGTTTCAACTTTTTTTTTGTGTTAATTCTTTTTTTATAACTTCCATAAACATCTAGATAGTGATGATACATTAAAAAGTATATTTAATAATTTTTCTTTATGCGGTAAGCTGATTTTTGTTTAAATCTTTGTGGCTTGGCCAGAATATGTTCTTTGGATCTGGAAGTATTCCGTTGGAAATGAGCACTTTGTTAACGCTTTTTGTATCTTTTTCTCGATTCTTTGCCTTTCTATTCTCCACTGGCTCGTGCAGAGACGGGAACTTGCGTCCTGCTAAACCGTCAATTTGCAATCAGCTGATGATAACATAATAAGGGAAAACTATGGATTTTAATAAATATCGTGCTCCACATCAACTTATTTTTACTCCGATTCATTGACTAAATCAAAAATGCAAGAAGAAATTAAAAGTTAGTATAGCAATGATTTAATAATATTAAAGTACTAAAATGTGTAACTACTTTTTGAAACAGTAAGATATACGTATAAAAAAGAAGAATATTTTGGGATTGGCACATCCAACTAGTTTTAATTATATTTCCTCCTTTTTAAAATTTAAAAGAAAACTAGCATGATTTCTAAAACGAATCAAGAGTGCCCTACAATGAACAAAATAAATCTTCTGAAATTAAGTCGCAACATCCTTATAAATGAACATTTGCCCAGAGGGTGTTGATGCGAATAAATCCATCTAAAATCTAAAAATTTATTTTGAAAACATTATACTTAGGCCGTGATTGACAATAATTGTAAAAAAGATAATTATTTGTTATAAGCAATATGGGAGTGAATTAAATTAACTTACCGTAATAGTCCCTAAATAATCAAGAATTAAATGCTTACATTTTTTAAGAAAAAATTCATAAAATTGCGTTTCTTTCAATAAGAAGCTGACGCAAACTCACGTTTTCAGATGTAAGAGAAAACGTTATACGTGTTTATGTGCATTAGTAATATATTCTATGTAATATGGAGTGTATAAAGTTTAAGATTATTTTAAATGTACACGCGAAGTAATTCTGTCACAATAATAACAAAAATGAATATTAATTACTAATGCGTTTTCAGCTAAGATAAGTGTTTTTATTGCTACCTAAAATTTAAAACAGTACGCGCGTTGCGTATAGAAGAATAAATAATATCAATAAGGCCTTGGAAAAGGTGTTCAGATATTTCTTCCAACGAACTTTAATTTAGCGAAGTGAGTGTTCAGTTGCGCTTATCTGCTTTGTTCTTTTTGAAATAAATTTGCCATTAAATACAGCGCTGATAAAATATAAATATTATAAATAGTTCTGCTTAAAAGAATTTACAGCTTATTAGTGGCGGTGGCTAAAAATTAGTTTTCATCTCTGTTATTCTTTTATTATTATTTTTTTATCTTATTCAACTAGATTTTATCTCTTTTGTTACCAAGTAGCTGGCTGCGGTTAAACATTCTTGGTACTAGGAAGACTTCCTCAAAAAAAGTTTCACTGTATGGCAGCGTAAGGATAGGGACGTTTTACGATTCGAGTTTCTTTGATATTAAATTTATTTCTGTAAAAATATAGAAGGAACATTTTCTAGCACAGATGCATTATAGATGAAATCACGAATACTTTTCATATATAGGGCACTTCGAAATGTCAATACATTCTGTTTACATTGGTTTCAATGTTGTTGATTTTTCAATTACTTTTTCATGTCTTTTGCAATTATATAGAAAGTGATCATGCGTTTCAAATAAATATTTCACTTTTAATTATATAAAATCAGTGCTAACTTTTATAAAAATTATATTTCCATCTTTTTTTGTTTTTTAGAAGTAAAGTAGAATGATTGCTAAAACTAATTATGGACAAAATAAAAATTAATTAATTAATTAATTAATAAAATCTGCTGAAATCTTATAAATAAATAGATTTTTTATTGCAATGTACCCAGTTGATGTTCAAGCAAATATATCATTTTTTAAGTAAGTCGAGAAAACATGTTTTGCGGCATTCAAACAAATCTCGAAATTAGTTGACACTAAAATTATCGTTCAGACTGCGAGAGTCATCGGTGACTGACGCGGCACTTAGTGTATTTTTAAAGAAAAATTTAAATGTAGGTACCGTTTTATTCGTAACCTGAATCAGTCCTTGTTTGAAAACCGATTATAACGGAATCTTATCTCGTGGATCAGGCGGATAGACAGACAAAACAGACTTAACTTTTAACGTTTTAACATTATATTTCTTTATAATGTATTAATAAAGTGACTGGCGTTGATGTAAATAATAGTTTCAAATACAATAAAATAAAATAAACATAGCAAAAATAATAGTGTATTATATAAATAACAAAACTAATAATGTAATCTATAAATGATATAAATATATAAACAAAACTAGTACTGTAACATATAAATAACAAAAATCCCTATTGACAAGGTCTATAGTCGGAGGTAGATTTCGAAGGTAAGTGCTCATTTCTACAACAAAAAATAAAATATGTTTAGAAATAAACAAAATTTGACAATTTCATTTAACCGCTTTTGAAGAATTTATAATTTATATTTTTTCCGTAAGAACTGGTTTAATCAGAATGATCTTAAGCGAAACTCAGCTAAAATGCCCACTTTGACAGTATTTTTTAAAATATATTCTGACTTTATGAATAAATCGACCACTATGGTACATTATATAGTTCCTAAATAAAAGAAATTGTCAATTGAATGCATTTGAGAGCAAAATTGGATTTAAAAAAGAGTCAGAAAATAAGCAAGTTTTTATTTGAATATTTCTTCAACATTTCTTCGGGAAATTCTGCTCAAAATGTCTTTATTAAGAGCATTTAAAAAAAATGTATTCTGCCTTTATCTAAAAACTGCCCAGTACGTAATACGCCCAGTTATTAAATAAGAGAACCTGTCAGTTGTATGCGTTTGAGAGCAAAAATGAATTTTAAAATGGTATCAGAAAGTAGGCAGTTTATTATTTGAATAATTCCTAATTTTTTTTCCAATCACGATCGCTTTAGGAAGTTCTGCTCAAAATGGCTATTTTAAAAGCATTTTTGAAACACATTATTTCTTTATAAAAAAAAAACTGGCTAACACGTCACATTATATAGTACCCAAATAAGAGAACTTCTCATATGGATGCGTTTAAAATCAAAAATAAATAATTATATAAACAGTTTGGATTTGAGATTTTTTTTCAACTCCTATTTTGTTTAATTTATTTTAGGTATAAGGATTGGACCTATAAAATCTTGTCAGTGTAAAAGTTATATATATATTATTGAGAGGATGTAAATTAAATTTAATCGGATTTGATATCTTAAGAATTGACCAAGAGTTTTTTCTTTTTCCACACACCCCTCCCCCTTAATGTTTTCGTTTTTATTTCATTATTTTTTGCAGTAAAAGTTGGTCCTATCAAAACTTGTTATTACAAAAGTTTTAGATAATATTAAGTGCATTTATGAAGAATTTATATTGATTTGATATCTTAAGAATTGACGAAGTTGTGAATTGTTACCTCCCAAAACCCACATTTTTTTGCCCCTTAAGCTCAATTTTTATTTTATTGAGTATCTTTCATGCATAAACTTTTTGGCCATGCTTTAAAAGTAATATAAATTTTAAACTCATTCAATATCTATTCTTGTTCAGAAGTTAAGGAGGTTTTTTTCTGTTTTCGTAAAAACCCTCCCTATTTCCACCTTTTGGTCCGATTTTGCCCATTAACAAACTTGACCAAAATTTTATGGCCCTTGATTTTTTGTAAAAGATTGATAGAGATCTGAGCAGAATTAAAAAAAAAAAGTTATCGTGTCAATAAAAAAAGTGATATAGACCGATAGATAGATTAGAATATATAGATGGATAGATGCATTAACTTTTTTACATATGGTAGTTTTGGGGTCCAGTGGTTATGATCGGTGTAGATATGAGAAAAATTCCTCAGAAATTCCAACATGAAAGCGATCGCAATAGGTAGTATTCCGAACGAAATCTACCTAAAAATAGAGCAACACAATAAATTACAAAACTGATAGTGCAATTTGGTGGGAAGTAATACGCACAATAAAATAAAGTACACTATAGATTATAGTGTAGTAATCATACTCATGTAACATCCCGTGAATGGCAAGTAAAGCGGAGCTAATGCCAAGAAACAGTTTTGTATTTTCTGCCAATGAGCGGCAGTAGTAATTTTTAAAGTTACCACTAATAGGCGACTGTAGTACCCAAAGAATGTTTAATGGAAGCCAGCAATAGGCGGCGGTAGTCTTTAGAGCATGTTCTCTGGTCACCGCCAGTAAACAAAATTAGAACTGAGATGGTTAAGATGAAATATCATGTCGATATTCTACAAATATGAAAATGTTTTTCTACATATGTGTGTTGAAAAATACGAAAATATTTTTCTATATGTGTGTGTTGCACATGATTTTCTTTTCTTGATTTAGATTAAGCATAGTCTGTTTCTCCTGATAGAATTTAGGATATGGTTTCAAACCAATGACCTTCGGAGTTTTGAAATCCCTATCCATTTATTCTTCGTATATTTTGCAAAAAGTATTTAGGAATTTTGTCTAATGTCTCTACAATCGTTTTATCGGATATGTTTTACAGTCGATATGTTATAATATATAATCAATGATATATATATTTCTTATAAATTAATACCAAAGTTATATTATGACATCAAAATATTTTTATTTCCTGTATAAATGATGATAAATGAGTAATATAACTTACTACACTAAAAAAAATTCTAAAAAGTATTTTTATTGAAAATAAAATATCTAATACCTTAAATATAAAAAAATATCCTTTGAAACAATCATTCTATAAGGGTTTCAGAACTTTCTTTCTTTTAATGCGATATAAGTATGTTATCATGTTAAAACTGTCAAAGAAACATTTGCTGTTAAAATTACTGCAAATGGAGCAGAAAATTGTCATGAAATCGGTTGTAGAAACAATAATGGGAGAAAAAGCTTTCTTAAGTGTTTTTAGTTATTTTTTATAGATGACATTTACTTTTTTTCTTAGAAAAATCTTTAAGATGGAAAAAGTATTAAGATTCTGTAGATAGCAGAATATTTTATTTACATTTTAAAATTTGTAAATAAACTTTACAAATATATTTTTTAATTCGTTTAAAAATAAACTGTACTTTGCAAATAAATTAAAGCACATAATTGTCGGTTAACCCCCTGACAACCGACAAAAAGGGCAAAATTGAAATGTTTTTTCACTGTAAATTATTTTAAATGCTAATGAAAGAAAGATTTTCTATCATGTTATAATTTTTGTGTTATGTATATGTTTATAAGACTTGAAAGTATCAATCATAACTTAATTTCTTAAAATTATATTATATTTGTAGAATTATATTAATTTAAAGTGAGCGGTCTAGTGAGCGGATATATCCGGTCGCGGCAGTGGAAAGCTTAAGAAAGAATAAATGTTATTATAAATATATTCAGTATAAAATAGTTATTTGAAACGTTTAATTATAATATTTGTAAAAAGTAAAATAAAATAAAATAAAATAGAGTAAAATTTCGTTTTGGATGATATAGATATAAGGTATAATGGAGCTCATTTGAATTACCATGATCTTCAATCTTAACAAATTAATAAGATACACCAACCATTTCACTACCAAATGAATAACTATTAGATTACTTGAACTATTACGATGTTTATAAAAAACAATTTATTTTAAACAATAAATATGCTATTTTGATTTATTTTCACACAATTAATTTAATTCGAAAATATGTGTACATGCGAAGAGTTGTTTTTTTTTTTTAGTATAGTGAAAATATGTTCCTCACAAGATTCGAATAGGGTAACTTTTTTGCTGTACTGCCAAATCTTTAAATGAAAGACCTAGTGTTGCCAACTAATATCAATGGGACTTGAATAATTTTGAAAAACTTTATGAGGGTCAAAAAAAAAAAAAAAATTGTTATTTAACAAATTACAATGACTATTTCGAAAACTATAATTTCAAAGACTAAAATTTTAATGTCTCAAAAATAAATACTATATTTAAATTACTAATAACAATAAACATAAATTTTATGAAAATCATAATGAGTCATATATTACTTACGCCATGCATTAACCATTAATATTCCTAGACTAATGATAAAAAATAGAAAATGGACTAATGATAAAAAAATGGACTAATGATAAAAGATTTTAAAACTTCTAAACACTGCACAGCTTAAATTTTCACACGGTTGCGCTGAGAAAAATATGCACTTTTAAATGAAATTTCTTTGAAAACTGTATCACATTTTGTTTTGAAATTATTATTATTTTTACTTAAGTTTATATTACTTTTTTGTTATTGTGGCATCAGAAGTATTCCATTTTTGGACACTGAACATGGACCAATCAGAAAACGAATAAGTTGCAGAATTCAAACAATAAAAAGAGTCAAATATACTTCAGATTTCTCAATCTTCTACCGAGGAGAACAACTATTTTATAAATTGTGAAAAACATATAAGTAATATAAGTACTTATTACTTTAAAATTCTGATTATTACATACACTGTTTATATTTGCGTTACAAAATGACGCACGATAACATTACTGAGGGGAATTCCAAATTTACTAACAGCCTCTAATCTAGCAAAAGTTAAATGCGATCGAAAGCATAAAATGATTCTTCCAAATTGCTTTTGATTCCGAAAATACTTAGGGGGAACTGGGGCACATAGATACATGGGGCACAATGATACACCCCCTCTACTGCTAACAGGGTATTACAGGAAGTTTCACAACATCTCCGAAAGGTGATGCTAGTGCACTAAACTATATACAGAAAGTCTTGGAATGATTCAGTACTTTGATGAAATGGGACGGGTGATTTATTGTTTTTGTAGGTCAATAGTAAATTTGAGTTGAACAATTGAAATGGTATTATAAAAATGTTCCAGTATTTTAGACCGAAAATAATACTCTCCCTGGAACGTAAAGCTAACCTTTATCAGTTCTTCATTCTTTATTATTAGATAAATTATGAAATTTTGGATTTGAGGCTCATTTTCTTCAAAATAGAAGTATGTGGCACAGTGATACAGTCTATGTCGGAGCAGATTAATAAAACCTAAATCCTTTACTAGTTCCTTTTTTCGTTACCTTATATTATTTTTTTACTGTACACTCGTTAATCCAAACTTATTTTGGCAAAAATTTCTAATAGTAGTTTTTATTGAAGTGAAATAGCTCTAATTTTTTTTATATTAAAAATTTTTATAGTATCTTTGCAAACAGAAGGCGTACAAACTTACCCAAAATCTAGTGCTAGTAGAACTAACAAAAGAAAAAGACGGCAGCCCGGAAATTCTCAAATTTATATCGATTCTCCTGAAAAGAAAAGTATTTTTGACATGAGAAATATTATGTAAGAGAAACAAGCTACAGAACAACACAGTACAATTATATTATAAACAGAATTTTTAAGATAATTATCCTTAATTTTTTATTTGTATGCCAATTTATAAACGGAAAACCTGGTAATTTTTTCATCTTTCCTAAGAAAGATGATAATGCTGGGGTTGAAGTGCCAGATATGATAAAGTTACCACAGCCAATAATTAGACAAGGAACAGCCAGAACATCAGTCATTATACATTTCATTTTAATTGTTTTTATATTGATTACAAATAAATTATGGATGATTTGAATTTCTATACATAAATATAAAATGGTTTGCTAATTACTTTTCTATGAAAAATATGCATGGGTGTTATTTTATCTCCATTTTTCCCAGACGTATCAAAGTGCTCAGGAGGTATATCAATGTGCCCCGGGGTTGGGGCACATTGATACAAATGACTTTTTTTAAATTTTTTAAAATTGCATGCAAAAATAATATATAAAACAACGATTGCACATTTTTAAAACACACTACACAAGTTTTACTGATATCGCTTGAACAATTATTTGAAATTTTTACTTTCTGGACACCAAAAAATCTGTATCAATGTGCCCCAGTTCACCCTTTAAAACCTCAGAATGTATTTGTTTTTTATATTTAAAAATTGTAACAAAATGACTGCCTTCCCTAAATTTGCATGATTATTAATTTACGGTGCAAAAACTTCAAAGGGCTCCCGAGGTGTTAAGATATTTACTGCCATGTAGTTGCGTATAAAAATATTTTTAGTAGTTTTTTACATATTCTGCAGAGTTTTAGAATGGTGTTAGGATAAATTGCAAGCAATTCGAATAATCTTTTACAAAAACTGCACGAAGGGCCCCAAAAAGGTGATTATTATTTTAAATTGGTGGTAAAAGAAGCCTAAAGATTTTATTTTCGTTCATGTAGTAGCTGAAAAATTCCAAGAAATATCCAATTAAGTATCCATGAAATTGGTAGAAAAACTAGTTAATAGGACCATTTTTAAGTGAACTATAATATGGGGTCCAAAAATGCAACAGTTAAAAGAAGGCCCTACGATGGAAAATGTTAAAATGTCTTGGCTTTAGATCAACATTATGTTAAAATTAAATATAGGGTATAAAATATTCGTTGGAATATTATTTTAAATAAATACATTAAAAATTGAGTAAAGGCTTTAAATAGGGCCCCTATAAAAATGTGAAGGTGTTTGTCCTAAAAGAAGATTCTAAAACTGAACTTTAAAATTATGCACTGAAATGATGAGAAAGTAAGACGATGAAATATATAAGACAATCAAATAATTCGATTGCCCCAAATTGGGTCCTACATTGGGACCATATGGGGCACCCAAAGTCTTAAATGGAATATAGGAATCTGAGAATATTTAAATAGAAAAATGGCTCCCAATTGAAGATTGAATTAAAAGGGGGAAATTTAATCACAATTTATGCTGCAAAAATTTCAAGCAGTACTTTACTGGTTCCCAAGAGTCCATGTACTTATTGGAATATTGTTGGGTATAAAAGTACTTTAGTAGTTATTGAAGAAATAGGAGTACGTTAAAACTATGTTAAAAAAAGTAAGCAATTTGGATAAATTTTAAGAAGCTGCACCAAGGGCTCAAAGAAGAAGATTAATATTCAAAATTGATGGTAGCTGAAGATTGAGAAATTCTTTCGTCGTTCATGTAGTAGCTGGACAACGTAAGAAGTTGTTAGGAAAAAAAAAACTAGTAAATCTGCGAATTTTTAATGGAATTAAAACAGGGAACCAAAAGGGAATGTTTAAGGGAATTAAAACATCTCTTTTGGATCCAAAAAGAGATAACATACATTAAAAAAAGAGGATCGTTGCATGAAAACATGTTAAAATACCTTAATATTTCGGGTTTTAGATTTGCAATTAATGAAAACTAAGCATAGGGTAGGACAAAACAATATTTAAAAAATGCGAAATTGAATAAATACAAAAAAAAAAAAAAAATCTGTAGGATTCAATAAAAATATGAGGGTGTTATTCCTAGAAGAATAGTCAAAGGCTTAACTTTCAAATTCAGTTTTCAGAAGGTGAGAAATTTAAGGGTCGAAAATGCTTGGACGAATATATCTAAGAGCAGAAAAACGAAGAAGATTAAACAAAAAGAAGACACGTCATTAAGAATTTAGAGTATAAAATTTTAAAGAGTCACAGGGGCACCAGACTTTAGATGCTTCAGATTGCATGATAATCTATCTGTATTGGACTATCGTCACCTTAATTTCCAAACTTCTATGTGGGGTAGATTTACTAGATATCAGAGAGACAGACAGAAACTTTCTTTTATTTAAAATAGATAATTATCTAAATTTTAATTTTTAATTTTGTCTTCTATAAAAATCAAACCATTACTTTTATTTTAAAATAAACTCCAGTGTGAGTGTCTCAAACCTCTATTAAGTTGAGATGGGTTTTTCTTTTCTTTCTAACGACTGGAAAAACATATTAAAGTATATATTGACTCTAATATCATTTCACGATTTCGTTTCATATATTTGACAATAACCGTAATATATCCCATTTATAGTGTTTTCGAAGACTTGGCTTTCTAAATTACTTTTTCCAGATATTTAAAGTATAAAAAAAGAAACTGTATCAACTGTGTGATAAAAGAGTTAAACTATTTCAATTTATTAGAATACAGTTGACATAAGCTTTTATGTACTTATTTTTTTACAAGTAAAAGAAATACAACATATAAGTAAACATAAAATTATTTTCGAATAAACCATAGGATAATTAAATATATCATTTATTTTATTTGTCGTATATTATTAGAAATTGAATTTATATTATTAGGTGACCTTAAATTTTTCTGGTTTCCTTGAAATTATTTATATATATATATATATATATATATATATATATTAAAAATAAAATCTATTGGCATTACTAGATGCATTGCAGTATAAAGATTAAATTTTACCAATATACATACATAGAACCATTAGATAATACTTATAATATATGTGACTGTATAATGAAATAGATATTGTAAGCATATATAAGATAAATTGTACAAATTTTTAGTTGTAGGTTATTGTAGTTATTATTAAAAATATTATGTTAGATTTGCTAGGCTATATATATATATAATATATATATATATATATATATATATATATATATATGTATAAGTAATAATATATATTTAAACGATTTAAAAATAATTTTTGTTGCTTTTTTCATACATATTTTACTAATATCATATGACACATTTTAAAATATTTTGTTTGTGGTAATTTTATTCAAAATTATCATGTAAAATGAATCAGTAATATTTTAAAATGTTGAAAGCACAATTTTATATTTATTAGTTTTAAATATCACATGCAAATTTAACGAACGACAAGGTCTTCAGACGGAACGTAGTAACTTTAAGTGGTTCTTTGTGGCTCAATGACTCAGAGCACTTCGGCTCAGAACCCTTAGGAGCCATCTTTGGTATTTCTTATACTTATGCGTATATTAGTACTTGGCGTTATTTCTCATTCTGGCAATATTTTTCTTGGACGCTTTAATGCAAACGTAAATCAATACTTTGAAAGTTGTTAATTAACAGCTATAGAAAATATTTATAATTAAATAAGTATATCCACCTCATTTTCTTAGGTTATACGTAAACCATGGTGGTTACATTAAACCATCCAAAAACAGGTAATCAACAAACAACATCCATCAAACAAAGTTTAAAAGAATGAATGTTTAAATGAATTTTCAGACTGAAATTAAAACAACCGTTGCAGAAACTAGAAATATAAATGAAAAGATACTCAGTCATAATCATGCTCTAATTTCTTCACGCTCTTAATTTTTATATTTTAACGCTGTTAATTTTTATATTATATCCTATACATACTTACCAAATTGTTGAGTTTTTTATATTGCATAGTTAGAGATATTTATTATCTCACATATAGTATATATTAGTGAAAACGTTGCAATTTCATGTAGGTTGGGCTGTTTCACATTCTGAAATCCTTGTTTTGTTTACTTTACAAATATTTTTAAACGATTTTGCCTAATAAATATTTGGGATTTCGAAACACCATCCTTCTAAATTGTAAATTGAATCTGTGCTAAATTTCAATATGATTTCCAGTTTATTTTTTTTAAGTTATTAATCCTACTTTGAGGTAATCGAATGGGTATTTTATGCACACTAAAAATGCTTGGGGCGAAATGGAGGAAAACTTAAACAATAAAACTTTTATAATGAAAACTTTGCACATAACTGTAACTCTCGTTTACAATTTATTTATTCTTGTATATACATTTTATTTTGTTATAACAACAATTGATATTCATGAATTGTAAGCATTTTGTCTCCGAAAAGATTTATTTTTAATTTTTTTCTTTAAATTTAAGGACGTACGGGACACAAAAATCATCAAAATTTCTAAAAAAATTACTTTCAGAACAAATATTAAGTTTTTCGTTTTGATTTGTTTTCGAAATCTAACTTTCGAATAATTGTTTTTATGAGGTTATTTCTCGTGACAATGCATATTTCTTCATTATGGTTTTTTTCACCATTTAACGGATTTTAATTGTTAAACATCAAAAACCTTTAAA
>OZ025300.1:142606201-142647201 GCA_964019185.1 Maratus speculifer
GATAAATGCTACAAACTTGGAACATATCTCTTTTTATTGTTTTACTTTATATTTGATTGAGAAAATTTAATATATATATATATACACATATATGTATATATTTGAAAATATAATTTTTTAATTAATGTTACATGCTTTTTTGTAAAATTTTTATTTTAAATATTATTATTTTTTTATTAATATTTTTAAAAATGCTGAATCAAAATTAAAATTAAAATGATTTAATTTATTTTAATATAAAAAATGAAATTCTACAAAATATATTTTGAATTATACTAATTTTGAGATACACCACTTTTTAAATAAATTTTAAAATATTTCTTTTAAAAAAATTTCGAGAAGATTTATCATGTGATTTGTTTACAAATAATATTGTTAATCATCACAACGAATTCAAAATTTCAACTCAATATATATATATATATATATATATTATTACAGTTTCCCTGACACTTTAAAGAAATCATATTTGTCTGATTATTATCAGCCTCAAGATTTCAATTTTATCATTAAGTAGAAATTTTCTGAAAAATAAAGTAGCTGAATTTTCATAAAAATGATTTTGCTCTTTATTTACGTTAATATAGGAATAAGTATTTTCGTTATTGCATAAAGTTTTAGGCTTTTTTAAAACAAATTTCCAATACTTTCCAAAAATTGTTTGTTGAAAATTAGTCGCTATTATCGAACTGTAAATAAAAATTTGTTACAATCTTTTGCTGTATATGCTTATTGAAAAATAAAGTACAAAGTTGATATCTATGCGCTGATAAGAAGATGGAAAAAAATGTTGAATCTGGCTTTCGATTCTTACTAATTGGATCTTTTGAAAAGTAAGTTACTATATAAAAAAGTAAAATTATTTTAAAACGCTTCTTTAAAATTTCAAATACATTCGTGGAATTTAAAATGTAAAGAAAAACCGATTAATTTATAATAAAGATTTCATTTAGCTTTATATTACTGAGAAATTTACAAAGTATTTTACATACACTAATAACGCTTGAGGCGAAATACAGGAAAGCTTAAAGAAGAAAAATGTTCTAAAAGAAGTTTTATATTGCGAAGTTTTCACCTACCTATAACACTAGTTCATAATTTATTCCTTTTTCCAATCTAAATTTAATTCTATTACAACAACTATGGGTATTCTTGGATGATGAAATTCATGGATTATGTATCCGAAAAGATTTTTTAAATAATGAATTTTAAATTCATCGTCTTTTAGTTTAAAAGCAAACATATTCATCTGACTGTTACTAGAGTTCAACCTCCAATGTGATTATAAATATTTTATACTAAGATTTTTAGAAATTTCCAATTTTTTCTTTAAAAAGTCTGCTAAAAATTAGGCGCTGTTATCGAAAACAAACATCTTCGTAAACAAAAATTGCGACAAATTTTTGAATAATTGTTTATTGAAAAATGGAATACAATGTTGATGTCAATGCACTGTAAACAACAGAAAAAACTGCTGAATCTGGTCTAAGATACTTGCTAATTGGATATTTTGAA
Source organism: Maratus speculifer (assembly GCA_964019185.1). NCBI lineage: Eukaryota > Metazoa > Arthropoda > Arachnida > Araneae > Salticidae > Maratus > Maratus speculifer. Next base: position 142,607,717 of record OZ025300.1, read on the forward strand.
ATGTAAATTACTTTTTAAGAAAAATACTTAAACGCTTCTTTAAATTTTCAACTATTTAAGTAGAATTTTAAATGCAAAAGAAAAACGGTAAATTTAATTATAAAGACTTATTGTAGTTTTCCATAGCAGACAAATTCTACAGAAGAGAAAAGTAAATAATTTTGTTCGAATAACAGCAATAAAATTTTCTTTAAACATTTTTGCAACATAAAACTGATTCTCGTGTTTCTCACGAATCTTCAAAATGTAAATAGATTCTATTTACTAAGGTTTCCACACTTATTCAAACATTTTGTTTTTTAGTTTTTCTTTAGAAAATATATTCAAGTATTTGGAAAGAAATTCAACCATCCGTTTGTTTGAGGTGTCAGTTATTTCAATTTATTTGAGCTTTACAACTTTAAACCGAGATTTATTTTTACAAATTTTGTATTTTGTGTAACTGTATTGCATTAAATTACGTCTAAAAGTATATCATGCAGTTAGAGTGCTTTATTTATTATTTAGTTTACATTATTAATCAAGCTCGATCTTCTTCCTCTTCACATAATGGATAAATTGGCGAACAATTTTCTTTAACTATTTGGATATTACTTTCAATGACGATATACAATCGCAGTTTACTGAAACAAAAAAATGTAATAGGGTTTGAAATTTTATTAGAATTTAAATTTGGTATGAAATTAATTTTCATGTAAGAGTCATTTCAATTGATTTTAAACCTTCTTATAAATTTCTGCGCAAAGAAAAAAGTAAGTTCATCTTATAACCGTATTATAGTGCTGATAATATTCTTTAGAAGCATAACATATAGCTACGAGGAAAAAACATGGATTTTATTTCTATGGAAATTTTAAAAACAGAAGCTTTCGCTAAATTAATTGATATAAATTTATAAAATAGAGATATACAGATATTGCCTTGCTACTATAATTTTTATAGCGAAATAATATATCATTAAATCAATAAATAAAAAGCCCTTTAAAAAATTAACGTTTTATTTATGAGCTATTTTGAATAAATAGTAACACTTATTCTCAAAATATTTATGATTATTTACTTAACATATATATTAGCTAACTAAACTCATAAAATACAAAACAATGTGGATGGCATATGTTAGATTGAATACTTTTTAAATAAACTCTCAATTTTTTCCTTAGTATAATAATTAAAGGATAAATCACTGAGTAATACTTTTCAAATTCTTCTGTAAGGAAAATTACATTTTTTTTTCAATAAATTTATTTTGTGTAAAGATTTTTTTGAAATATTGAAGACAATCACACATGATTTCATGCAATTTTTTTATCCCAAATTATATCCCCAGTATTAGTCGTATCAAACTGTTTGCTAAAAAATATTTGTGATAAATCTGGCGTGACACCTTTATATAAAGATTTCAGCTTTTTATAAAGCCGTTGTAAAATTTTACTAATGTACAATCATCACAAAAAATTCAGTGCAAATAAAAAATCCCACTAATAAAATTTTCTGCGTTGTACCTTATTTAGACCGCTTCACGTAAGCTATAGAATTAAAACTACTGAAAATCAATCATGATTTACAACCTTAAAAAAGTACACAGCAAATTCTTCAAACATCTTTGCAACACTAACTGAACATAATAATTAACACTTCTAACTAAAACCAGTTTGGACTGTATTGTGAATCTATTGCGAATGTGCAGTGCTAAAAGTGTTATTAAAAATTACAAGAGGAGAAACTGTGTTTTCAAAGTATATTAAACATTCATTTTTTTAATTGTGTAATTTTAAAATCATGATGTAGAAAGTGTTTTAAACGTGTTTTACATGTGTTGTTTTATAGTAATCTAAATTGTGCGGTGTTACGAAATTAACAATGTGTTGTTAATTTCGTAACAAAGGGTTCTGGAGCACAATACTATTGTAAGAACATAGTTTCATCAACACTATTTAGAACACTATTTCAACTCTACTAACAACACTATTTATAGAACAAATTTTTAGATAGCAACACTTTTTTGCAACAAAACTCGATCACAATCCCAACAAAAAATGGATGTTTTTTAATTTTACAACACATTAATGCGCTGGGAATTTGGTGACAAAAATAATTCTGAAAAGTTTTCTTTTCTTTTTTTTCTTTTTTTTTTTTTTTTTTTGATTGAAACTTTGCTGTGTACCAATCTTTTTTTTCTTTTTTTTTTAATACGGAGCAGTATAAAATGTTTCCAGAACTTATTATAAGTTTCCAGAACTTAAGTATAAAATAATTTTCCTAAAAGAGTTTTTTGCACGTCAAGTTATACTCAAAGAAGAGAGAATTGGTTTGTTACACTAATGCCATTTTTTAATCACTGCCCAAATAATCTCATTGTTACTATTATTTTAACACAATAAAACTGATTGGTAAGGTTATCATACGAATTGAATCTTTTCAAGGGAGCGAAAAATTGTCCAAGCCGGGAATCGAACCCAGATACTTGGCTTACAAAGCCAATACTTTACCTGCTAAGCTAACTGGGTGATAACAGGATGGGATTTTTCATTCAGATAACCGTATTGGTCATAACATCTAGTCTGTCATTTAGACAGCTCGGCAGAATTTATACGTACATATACTATTACTTTAACACAATCAATTGGATTGTGTTAAAATAATAGTATATGTATGTATCCATCGTTATATGGAGTTTCATTACCTGTGGTTTATTTTACCGAGCTGTCTAAATGACAGACCAGGTGTTATGACCAATAAAGTTATCAGAGCGAAAAATCTCAGCCGGCTGTCGCTCAGATAGCTTAACAGGTAAAGCATGGACTTGTAAGCCAAGTATCTCGGTTCGATTCCCGGCATGGACAATATTTCGCTCACTAGGGGTTATTCATTTTGTAAAATCTGATTGTTTTTGTTTGTTATTTTTCTAATTGGTATTAGTTAAAACAAATTAAATTTAACAAAAATATTAATGTATGCATTTTAAAACAAATATTTTTATCTTTCGATACAATTTCAACACAATATCAAAAAAAAAAAAAAAAAAAAAAAAAAAAAAAAAAAAAAAAAAAAACCTCAAAACTGCTCTTCAGTTGTTATCGTTCGGATACTAATGAGGTATGACATTCCCACCCTGCAAGTGTCAAAAATATTTAGAAATATAGCAGATATGAAAAAATGCTTATAAAACAGATAAAATAGTAACTATACCAATAAATTGTTTCTTAATTATATTATAATCGATTTATATACTTAAAATTATACATCCCTTCTAATAAAGATTTTGTAAGAGTTCAAAATTAATTTAGATATTTATTAAATACATCAAATATTTTTTATCAGTTACTTTATTTGCAATATATTTAAGACTTGCAAGAAAATAAAAGTTATTAACTAATTAGAAAAAAAAATAGCTGGAAACTAAATAATGTTACATAAATAATTAATGATCAAACAATCAAAACATGTTTCAAAATATATTAATGTCACAGAGATTTATTCTTCAAAATCCCATATAGCAGTTTAAAGTACTTACGTAGTAATTTAAAAACATTTTTTAACGGAAAAGAGGAATTTGCGATAATCTCAGAAAATCATTTATTTTATCAGAAAGATTTTATTCGTTCTTGATTAGAATTTTCAAACGGAAAAATAAAATTAAAATTAAAATTAGAAACAGAAGGATTTATACATTTAGATGTGATATGTGTATACATATATTTATGTGTTTCCGTGAACGCGTGTGTGCGTATGTAAATCAATATAATTTTTTGTCTTTTCATGTAATGTTTTAGTTTATAATAATAAAGGATTGGTTATAGTGGATTTCATTAAAAAATCCTCTATATAATTTTCAACAGCGGATAGTGTTTTCTATTTGTCAAGGCTATTTATTCACTATGCTTTTAAGAAGGACTATGTAAACAAACTTGTATTCATAACATGTAACTGCACGATTTCTTAAACAAAACTAAGAGACGCTATAAAAAATAACTGTAAAATAAGATGAATAATGACATACAAATTGCCCAATTCTACACTAAAATACAGACACTAAAGCCTTATAAATTCAAAATTTTATCTTATTTATCATTATTTTTTTTTATATCAGGATGAAGTAATAATCATTTGATATTTTATGCTTCAGCACATAAAAAAAGCAACACTTATAGCGAGCAAATTTAGTTTCCTTTGTGGTTTTCAACAATGACGACGATGCTTTCACGTGTATAAAGTAAAATTCTCTTCAAAAATAGTTCCAGAACTGATAGGTTTCAATCGGAAATCTTTCATAACCTGTGTGGCATTATTATCTCAGTTACTTATTGCGCAGTTTTTTTTAAACTACAAACTACCTTGCAAGCTCATCTAAAATCTTCCACAAGATTATGAAAGTACATGAAATACACTAGAAATTATTTATTCAGCAAAATATTTCCTAATAAATATGCAGTCTTCAGATCCTAAAAATAATTCTCAAATTTTAGATCTCGCGTTTTTTTTTTATAAGTACTTCTTTCAGCGATAAAGTCTCCAAATAGGACAAATTAACTTTTAGCAGTTGTTTGTTATTCAGATAACTCAGTGTCCTTCTACACAGAATCCGTAGATATACTTTCCCGGATTCCCTCATAATTACGCGTAATATTAGCGTAATATTGGCGTTATTACAAACCCTAACATTATTCTTCCAGGATATCTTATTTTTTCTCTTGATATTTTTAATTGTGTTCCATTCAAAGAAAGTGAACGTTTTGAATAATCCGATCACACAGGATCCCCCAGAGCCTAATTCTACCCCCCTTCCTAGTTGAAAACGTTATATATATATATATATATATATGTTAATGTATATTATTATATAATATATATTTATTTATATATTATATATATTACTATATATTAATATGTATATTATAATACATATAATATATTATATGTATTGTATAGTATAATACATACACATGTGGGCGCCCTAATTTCTATAATTCTGAACAAATCTCTTCTAAACTCACGTACATTCTCACTCACGTTGAGAAAAAATGGCTTATATATGAAAACTGTATAAGTTATTTTTCACTTTCACACGATTGCCATAGATTGCAAATGTCTTAAATATTGGTTCAAAAGTCTATAAATTGCAGGTAATAAAAAAGAGTATCTTGCGATTTACTGTTTTTTTCTATTAAATATTGAAGAAAATTATATATTCGAAAAGAACATATTAGCATTTCATACTCTTTTATGTTACACAAGTCCTTTTGGAACATATTATTTTTGAAATATCTTTTTTGTTGTAAAATACATACATCTATTTTATCAAGTATATTCACATCCTTATTTATCTATAAGACATTATGTGCAATAAAGCAGAAATTTATTTATACTAGCATTAGTTTTGCAAAAGAAAAGGTTATTCCAAGCTGTTATCCGTATCCGATAGTAAATCTGTAGAGGCAAGCAAATATATTTGTTACATCTGGCTAAGGACTTAGACATATAGTGGAATCAGTTAAGAAAATCCACTCCACATAACAATGCCTGAATCAGTGAAACGTTTCATTGATTATTTTCTATGGCAGAGCATAATTATGTGAAGTATTTTCAGTATAAGAAAGTCACGAGAACATTTCTAAGAAAAGGTAAAAACTGTGTGATTTCATAGATATGTTAAGTAATATATAAGAAAAAAGTTAAGAAGAATTTTTAATTTGCTTATTAAAAATTATGTTTCTATATTTTTACTGAGAAGAAAGGATTCCCGCGAGCTGAAAGGAATTTTTCTTGCTTATTTTACTAAATCCAAATGGCTATTTTCTTGCTCCTAAAATAATTAGTGAAATAATACTGATAAATAGTAATGAAGAAAAAACTCCAATCTGTATTGAAAAACACCGTAATCACTGGCGACAAATTGATAAATAAGCTAAATAACTTTGTAAAACCCCCATAAAAAGAAAATTAAACAGGACGCTTTTCGAGCTTTAAAAATAAGAGTTTAAAAATAAGCTCTTATTTTTGAAGTTCGAAACACGTCCTGTTTATTTTTTGGGGGGATTTTACAAAGTTATTTAGCTTGTTTAACTCCAATCTGCTTTACTGTAAAATAGAATAGATTGTTGGGTTAACATGTGTCAGCCACATTAAAAAGTTAAAGTATTTTACTCCTATAGAATATATGCCAGAGGAAGAAAAGGCATATGTATGAATAGGATATAAGTTATTTTTCACTTTTACACGCTTACCATTAAAATGTTTTAAACTTTGGTTCAAATTTCTATAAATTGCAGATAAAAAAATGATCTTACAATTTACTTTTTTTTATTAAATATTGAAGAACATTATATATTCGAAAAAGCACTCGTTAGCATTTGATATTATTTTATATTACACAATTCCTTTTTGGAACATATTATTTTTGAAATACCTTTTATTTATAATATATATATATTTATTTTATCAAGTATATTCACATTCTCCTTTTTCTATAAGGTATTATGTGCAATAAAGCAGAAATTTGTTTATACCAGCATTAGTTTTGCAAAAGAAAAGGATACTCCAAGCTGTTATCCGTATCCGATAGTAAATCTGTATAGGCAAGCAAATACATTTGTTACATTTGGCTAAGAATTAGACATATAGTGGAATCAGTTACGAAAATCCACTCCACATAACAATGCCTGGATCAGTGAAACGTTTCTTTGATTCTTTTCTAGGACAGAGTAGAATTACATGAAGTATTTTCAGTATAAGAAAGTCACGAGAACATTTCTAAGAAAAGGTAAAAACTGTGTGATTTCACAGATATGTAATATATAAGAAAAAAATTAAGAAGAATTTATATTTTGCTTGTTAAAAATAATTTTTCTATATTTTTATTGAGAAGAAAGGATTCCCCCGAGCTGAAAGGAATTTTTCTTGCTTATTTTACTAAATCTAAATGGCTATTTTCTTGCTCTTAAAATAATTTGTGAAATAATACTGATAAAGAGTAATGAAGAAAAAACTCCAAACTGCTTTAATGTAAAATACAATAGATTGATGGGTTAACATGTGTCAGCCACATTAAAAAAATATAGTACTTTACTCCTGTAGAATATATGCCAGAGGAAGAAAAGGCTTATGTATGAATAGGATATAAGTTATTTTTCACTTTTACACGCTTACCATTAAAACGTTTTAAACTTTGGTTCAAATTTCTATTAATTGCAGATATAAAAAAAAAACGATCTTACAATTTTTTTTTATTAAGTATTGAATAACATTATATATTCGAAAAAGCACTATTTAGCATTTGATATTCTTTTATATTACACAATTCCTTTTTGGAACATATTATTTTTGAAATACCTTTTATTTATGAAATATATATATTTATTTTATCAAGTATATTCACATTCTTCTATTTCTATAAGGTATTATATGCAATAAAGCAGAAATTTATTTATACCAGCATTAGTTTTGCAAAAGAAAATGATAGTCCAAGCTGTTATCCGTATCCGATAGTAAATCTGTATAGGCAAGCAAATACATTTGTTACATTTGGCTAAGAATTAGACATATAGTGGAATCAGTTACGAAAATCCACTCCACATAACAATGCCTGGATCAGTGAAATGTTTCATCGATTCTTTTCTATGACAGAGTAGAACTACATGAAGTATTTTCAGCATAACAATGGAACAAGAAAACTGCTAACAAAAAAGGAATAACAGTGTGATTTCATAGATATGGGTTATGTAATTTAACTATACAAGAAAAAGTAACTATACAAGAATACAAAGAAAAGATTTAAGCGTACTGAAATATTTTAAAAATGGATGAAGAATTTATATCTTTCATATAAATATTAGTGGGCTAGTTTAATAAATAGGGTTTAATTTAATAGGTTGGCATAAGCATGGAATATTAATAAAAGGGAATTAATGTAGTAGAAGGTTAATCATGGAGAAAAAAAAATATTTTGTAATATACATATCAAATTAGTTTAAAGTTCTTATTAATTTTAGAAAAATGGCGAAAAATGTATGTTTGGAGATTTTTTGCATCAGTAAAAATGGACTCAAAGTTACATTTGAATGAGAAAAAATGCATAACTTATTCGATTCACAAGATATCAAATCCTCTTAAAATTATTTTAAATATTCTTAATCTTACTTACAACTTTTATATTTACAATTTCTTATAAGAAAACTTATTGCAATTAATGAAGAAAAGTAGAGTAAGGGAAGGATAAAGAAGAAAACTCTTTACAATATATCAAATTCTGGAAAATGTATTATAAATCTAAATAATATTATCACAATTTTCGATAGGAGCAGTTCTTAAAGAAAAAATAATATTGTATTAAGATGATCCTGATAGAACCAGCTCTTACAGAATATTGAAATAAAAAATTCGACAAAATTGTTAAACTGGGTTTATCTTGATTATCTCTAGTGTTGATTTGTTAATGAAATTTGTACTTAACTTCGAAGTTTACATGCGCATGTAGGCCGAGCTAGCTATCTTTTTGTCCAAAAAATAATTACTGAAATAATAAAGGGAAACAGTAACGATTAAAAATCTCCAATCTGTTGCTCTTTAAAATACTAAATATTGTTGGGTTAACATATGTCAACTCCATTAAAAATTTAAAGTCATTTACTCTAGCAGAAAATATGCCAGAGAAAGAATTATAAACCCCTTTGAACAGGCGATCGATATACTTGCCATTGAACCCTTTCTGGTCTGTTGTATTATTAATTGTACATATCTTTTCGCCGAGTAGTATTTCGTCTTAAAAAAATATTCAGGTATTTTCCATATATAGAAATGAAATATGTTTATGCCTTTCTTATTATAACTTTATTTATATTTTGACATTTAGCAATAAGAAGAAGAATAAAACTTTACTTAATTCTATTTGCACAACTGACAATTCCTTTATTTTATAAATTTATTTCACTCTTTATATTAAAAACATAAGTTAATTTTCCGAAGAAATCATGTGTGATAAAACACAAAAAAATAATAGAAAGTTGGAATATTTGTTAAATCCTGTTACAACACAATATTTTCCGTACATCTGAAAAAACTTTTCCTTAGACTATTATCATACAAATATGAATTGAGTAGTACACAAAATAAGTAAATTTGTTGCATTTCAGACAACGAAATAATCTTTAAACATCAGGAAGTCTATTTTGATAGCTACGATTAATATTATTAACGTAATAATAATTTTGTTAAAAGAATGGAAAAAAATTCGGACCCAAAATATTTAAAGTGTTCAGAATTCTTTTTTATTCTCATTAGTTATTTTATATTTTAATGTTTACATTACTCAATCAAAGTATTTTTCGATTCATTTTAAGGAAATTTCACGGTTTGAAAAATCGGTGGTAAAAGGTTTGAAAATAAGAAAAACGCACTCGTTGCAAAGGGGTTCAAATGGCTATAATTTAAGGTTATTGAAACAAAAGAAATATATTGCAATATATTATAAAAAAAATAATTGAGCCACATTGAAAATTTGAAAAGCATCTTTTATAAGTCTTTTTGTAACATATTATTATCGAACCCCCTTTTATTTGTAAAATATATAAATTTATTTTCTCACGTATATTCAATTGTTCCTTTTTCTACAATATACTTTGTGTAATAAAGCAGAAATTTATTTATACTAAGATAGTTTTTGTGCAAGAAAATGTTACACCAAGCTGTTATCTATATCCGATAGTAAATCTGTCGAGCCAAGCAAATATATTTGTTATATCTGGCTAAGGACTTAGAAATACAGTGGTATCAAGAAAATCCACTCCACATAACAATGCTTGAATCAGTGAAAAGTTTCATTGGTTCTTTTCTTTGCAAGAGCAGAATTATTTTAAAAATATTCAGTTTCAAAGAGGCACGAGGATTTTACTTGAATAAAACATGGAAATAATTGAGTGATTTCATATATATGTTACGTAATTTAACTATATAAGGAAATGTTTAAGAAGAATGTTTATGTTACTTAATTAAAAATTATATTTCTATATTTATATTAGCTTCCTCAATTATGACTTTTTAAGAAAGCAATGTCCTGTAAAAAAGCATCCTTTAACCGTAGATATTTTTAAGAATATATAGAAATCTTTTAGGAACATATTCTTTTCGAAGTACCTTTTATTTGAAAATGTATACATCTATTCTATCAAGTATATTCATGTGTTTTATAAGATACTATGTGCAATAAAGCGGAAGTTTTTTTTACATTAGTAAAAATTTGGCACAAGAAAAAAGGTCACCCTAAGCTGTTATTCGTATCCGATAGTAAATCTGTCGATCAAAACAAATATATTTGTTATATCTGGTTAAAAACTTAGATATGTAGCAGAATCAGTTAATCCATTCCGCATAACAATGCCTGAATCAGTGAAAATTTCCCCTGATTCTTTTCTATGCAATAGCAAAATTATACGAAGTATTTTCAGTATAACAAAGATATAATAAAATCGCTAACAAAAATATAATAATTGTGTGATTGCTTAAAAATGTTATGTAAATTATATAAGGAAAATGTAAAAAACAATTTTTACACGCTATAAAAAATTTTCGTTTCTATTCTTTTATTCAGATAACTATAATTAAAAAAAACTCCAATTAAAGATTCCAATTATTTTAAATTCCAATTTTTAAAGACCTTTTAAGAAAGAAATGTCCTGTTTATAATTTATTCTGATGCATAATATTTTATCTTCTACAAAAATAACCACGCAAAAGTAAACACGCAGTCTAGATAACATAATAATTGAATGTGAATGAAACAAGATGAAAGGTTTATTAAGATAATAAGCAAAGTATCATACATCAATGGGGAATAAACGACTCATTTAAATTTTGAAAATTGCTGGGTGTAGGCGTTTCAACTTATTCTAATAGCATTTCTGATCTATTAATTAGAAAATATGCCTTAGAATACGCCAAAAAATGACATTTCGCAGATATGGTTGTAAGCTTGTAAGATTCCAATAACTTAAAAAACAATTATATAATTTCTAATAATAATGATTTCTTTGCAACTAATATTGTCATGAAAATGTGTAATTCAATTCAATGATGGAAATTTCTATAGTAAAATATTTTAACGTTTATAAATTGCAATATATTGGACATGTTAAAAGTTATTAATGTAGTTTTTATAGTTTCGGAAATTCAAAAATATATATCTATATATATTACTCAGTGTTAAATAATAATAATAATAATAAAAGTTTTTTCTTAAAGAAAAAAAACTGTAAATTTCTTTAATCTTTAAAGTAAGAAATAGTATGAGAAATAACCATATATTTAAATCTCTAAATCTTCTAATAATTAAAAACACTTAAGTGGAATATATTCGTTTTTTGACCATTTAATTTATGATGCTTCAATGTGTATCTTTTACAGAAAAAGACTAATTTACTTTGTATTATATCTAAAAATGCGTTAAAAAATTTATTTTGCTAAAATTATGATTATGAAGCTTTTTTGGATTTCTTATTAGAAATTTTTATATTTCATTATTTTTACTGTCTTAAATGTAATTTAGAAACAACAATTATTACATTAAATGAACTTTTAAGAAAGCAATGCCGTGCTTTTAATATATTTTGATTCATTACATATTATCTTCTACACGGAATAATTATAAAAATAAAGTATATGAAACATAATGTTTGAACGTGCATGAAAAAAGATAAAAGGCTTACTCAGATATTGAACAAAGTATCATACATAAATAGGCGATAGACTAGTCGTTTATAATGTTGAAAATTGCAGCGTGAAAGCCTTTCAAGTTATTTTAGTGGTAATTCAGCAATATTAAGAAAAAAATATACTTTAGATATAATCGATGAATGGCATTTTGCATATATTATCGATATCAGTATAATCCTGATGAATACTTCATGAATTTGTTTGAAAATAATATTGACAAGAAAATGAGTTATACAGATTAATGATAAAAATTTCAGAGGACACGTAATGATTTATGAATTGTAATATAGTGCATGTTTTATCTTTTTTCTATTTTTTTTTCTAAGTAATTTTTAAACTACACTGTTATAAAAAATTGAGTCTTTTCTAAAAAAATACGTCTTCAAAATCTACAAATTTTTACAAATATCTACGAATCTGTGAAATTAATGTGAGTTTTATACTTTTCAATTTTTAACACTTAAATACATTTATGCGGGATATATTCGTACTCTCTGACCATTTAGAATTTGATGTCTTTATGTATATTTTTTATTAAAAATGGTTCATTTACTCTTAAGTCAAGCTATAATGAATTTAAAAAATATTTTATTTTACTGAAACTGAGGTTAAAAAAATATTATATTACTTACTGGAAACTTTTATATATCTATATTTTTATTCACTTCAGTATAATTAAAAAACTCCAATTATTGACTTTAATGACGTTTTAAGAAAGTCATGTCCTAGTTAGAATTTATTTTGGTGCATTATACATTATTTAATAAATGGAAAAAAAAGCGGACACGTAGTCTAAAAAACATAATGGTTGAACGTGCATGAAAAAAATGAAAGTATTACTCAGATAATGGATAAAGCATCATACATCAATTTAGGATAATCTACTCACTTACGATATTGAAAAGTGCAGCATGAAATCTTTTCACGTTTTTTCATTGGTACTTCAGTAATATTTAGAAGAAAAATGTTTTAGTATACATGTGCGATAGATGACATTCCGTAGGTATTATCAATAGCATGTAAGAAAAAAGCGATTACGTATAATCCGAATCAATACTTAATAAATTTGTTTAGAAATAACATTGTTAAGAAAATGCATTAATCATAAAAACATTGGTAACACATCATAACGTTTTATAAATTGTAAAATAGTGCATATTTTACTTTTTTTAAACTATATATATATATATATGTGTGTGTGTATAAAGTTTTTTACCAACAAAAAAAAGTATTTACTAACAAAAGTTTTGTTAAAGTTTTTTAAGTTTCCGTACGCACTGATGAAAAATAAAAGTTTTTTCAATTAACATACATCTTGTAAGTTTTCAATTTTTTACTGATATGTTCGGGTATGGGAAAATTAATGTGTGTTTTATATTTTACAACTTATAATACTTAAATTCATTTGTGCAGGATATGTTCATATCTGACTATTTAAATTCTGATGTTTCAAGTATATATTTAAATGTAAAAGGCTAATTTACTCTAAAATTACGTTAAAAGGAGCTTTTAAAATATCTTTAATTTACTAAAAATAAGGTTAATAAAATTATTATATTACATATTAGAAACTTTCATATATCAGAATAATTGCCATCAATATATTTTAAAATCTCCAATCATTGATTTTAGCGACTTTTAAGAAAACAATGTCGGGTCATCCATGAGGTTTTGTAACGTGAGTTACCAAAATTAATAGTGCGAAATTGTTGTCCGCCGTCATTTTGAAAAGGTTTTCTTGACTTTATTCGATTAATGAGGTATCCCCGATAAAATAATTCTCATTTTTCAAAACCAAAATATTGGTAGAAAAAATCATAACTGGTAACTCACGTTACAGGCATGCATGGAATTACCCTGTCCTGGTTATAATTTAATTTAATGTATTATATAATATTTTATGAATAGAACAAGAAAGAACACGTAGTCTTGCTAACATAAAGGTATGTGAACGTGAATGAAAAAAGAAGAAAGTCTTACTCAGCTAATGGACAAAGTATCATATACCAATGGAGGATAAACTACTCGCTTAGAATATTGAAAACTGCAGCGTGGAATCCTTTCGAGTTATTTCAATCGTATTTCAGCAATATTAACTAGAAAATATGCCTTAAACTATATATTTGATAGATGACATTTCGCAGATGTTATCAATAGGGTGTAAGAAAAAAAGTGATTAAAAAAGATGTTTGGCACTCTAAAATTTTTAGTCTCAAGTGCATTTATCTAAAATATGCTCGTTTTCTCAAGCATTTAAATTTTGATGTCTTCAGGGGTATTAGTTATAGAAAAAAAATTTATACCAAAATATCTGTAAACTGAGTTTAAATAATTATTATATTTTACTGATAGTGAGGCTAAGAAGAATTGTTACATTACTTATTATAAACATTTTATATATACACATGTACCTATATTTATTCACTTAATTATAATTTTAAAAAGTTCAGCTGTTGCATTTAATAAAATTAAAATAAAGTAATGTCATGCTTATAACGTACTTTGATGCATTATATATTATCTCTATATGGAATGAGATTGGGCACGTTGTCTAGATAACATAAGAATTGAATGAGCATGAAAAAAAGTTTAAAGACTTACTACGGTTATGGGCAAAGTATTGTACATAAATGGGGAATAAACTACTTGCTTCTGACATTGAAAATTGCAGCGTAGATGTCTTTTAAGTTTTTTAATAGTACTTCTGAAATTTTAAGAAGAAAATATACTTTATATACTCGACTGCTTAGATTCTTTTATAAATAATATATTCAAGAAAATGTGTATTAGAAATGAATGTTAAAAATTTTAAGAGAAACATAAACATAACAGGATTTTAAAGTGACATATAGTGCATACATTACATTACTTTTTTTCAGTATTTTAAATAAAATATTTTTTTCTTTATGCAGTGATAAAAAAGATACGTTTTTCCACAAAAATGCATATTTTAAATGTGCCAATTTTTACAAATACGTAGGAGTTCGTGAAATTAATGTGTGTTTTATACTTTATAACTTTTAATACATTTGTGCAAGATATATTCCTGTTTTCTGACCATTTAAAATTCCAAGACTTAATCACGTTTTTTTAATGAAAAAGGTTAATTTACTCTAAAATCCCGCTATAGTAAATTTATATAATAAGATTATGTTACGAAAAATGATTTTTTTACATGTTTTTATTTTACTAATTAAAAAATTTTATATTTCTATACTTTTATTGACCTTAACATAATTTTTAAAAAATCCAATTATTATTTTAATGATGTTTTAGCAAACTAATGTCATGGTAATAAATTATTTTGATGCATTATATATTATTTTATAAATGATAGAAGAATGGACAGGTACTCTCGATAACATAATGTTTGAACGTGCATGAAAAAAGATGAAAGGCTTAATCAGATAATGGAAAAAGAAGCATACATCAAATGGGGACAAACTGCTCGTTTATGATATTGAAAGTTGCTGAGTAAACTAAATAAGCCTTTCATGTTATTTTAATAGTGCTTTAGCAATATTAAAAAGAAAATATCAATAGGATACTTACGCGACAGATGACATTTCGCAGATGTAATCAACAGTCTGTATTAAAAAAAAGCTATTAAGTATAATACTGATGAATACTTCATAGATTTGTTTGGAAGTAAAATTGTCAAGAAAATGTGTTATAGAAATGAATGATAAAAGTTTCAATGGAAACATGCTGTAATGCTTTATGAATTGCAATATAGTGCATGTTTTATTATTTTTTAAGAACTTAAAGGGAGTTCCGCAAGTAGTGATATTTTTTTTTCAAAATAACATTTTAAATTTTTTTTGATTTTTTCAAATATATACGATTATGTAAAAATAAAGAATTTTAAGTTTGATTATTTTACCGACCATTAATTATCATTACCGACCATTACCGACCATTATCGACCATTTAAAGTTTGATGCATTCAAGTATATTTTTTTATCAAAAGGTTAATTTACTCTAAATCACGCTATTATAAGTTCAAAAAATAATTTTATTTTATTGAAATTAACCCGTCAGTAGTCGCGCGTCGGTCTTTTCGCCGCCCGTATAAATAATCTTCTCCTAACTTGTATCACATTACAAATACAACGGAGATCTACCATGTAGCTGACTTTGAAAGTTTCTCGACCACCTTAGTAAAGTAACAGGACACCTCTGTTTTTCTTTCAGGTACATTTTTAGAAACAAAGTTGACATTTGCGAAAATTCTACGTAAGAATAATTAATGTCAGTTCATTTTCACTTTTTCCAATTGCTCCAGATCTCATAAATAGAATGCATAATTTAAGAAAACAGCGAATTTATATATTCAATGAAATGTTATCTTCGTATATTATGAGGAAACTATTTCTTATTTTACATTTGTGGTAAGCGGGGGACCAGCGGCGAAAAGACCGAGCGCAACTAATGACGTTGTGAAAAAAGTCGCGACTACTCGCGGGTTAAGATTAGTTCAAGTTATCACATTACTTATTAGAAACGTGTATATATCTTTAGTTTTATTGACTTCAAGTTAATTAAAAATCTCCAATTACCATTTTTAATGAAGTTTTAAAAAAGCAATGTCCTGGTTATATATATATTAATTTTGATGCATTATATATTATTTTATAAATAAAACAAGAGTGAACACATAGTCTATATAACATAATGTTTGAACGCGTATCAGAAAAGATGAAAGGTTTACTGGTATAATGGACATAGTATCATACATCAAATAGGGATTAACTGTTCGCTAAGGATATTAAAATTGCGGAATGAAAGCCTTTCAAGTTATTTCAATTCAGTAATATTAAGTAGAAAATAAGCCTTAGAATTTATTTTCGATTGATGACATTCCGAAGATATTATCAATAGCATGTAAGAAAAAAGTGATTAGGTATAAACTTGATGAATATTTAAGAGGTTTGTTTCGAATTAATATTGTTTAGAGAAAATGTATAAAACAAATGAATCATTAAAATTTAAATATATTTTATATTTCTTTTTAAAAGTTATAATACATTGCATGGTTTATTTTTTTAAACTTTTTAAACGTTTTTTTTTATCTACGCAGTGATATATATATATATACAGTAGGGTGTATCGATTTTAAACTTTTTTTTCGTTTCCAAATTCCAAGTTGATAAAAAGTTGCTACTAGACGCCACAACTTACCACAAAAAATTTTGGATTTTTTAAAAAATTGTTTAGGTCTCCCACACAAGGCCTAAAATTTAGAAATTTTACTTAAAAAAAAAAATACAAAAAATTTTTAAAAACCTAAAACACATTTATTTTTTAAATTGCAAGTTTAAATTCCACTAACAATAAGCATGAAAAACGATAGAAAATGTATTTGATAAACTTAGCACAACATTTAGGTCTCCCGTACGAGACCTACAGTTCGTTAAATTTGTCGAAACTTTCATAATTTTTAGTGTAAATGAACCATTTTTTTGGTTAAAAGCAGTAGACTTATATATATATATATATATATATATATATAAATAAATAAATATATATATATATATATATATATATATATATATATATATATACATACTACATAAATAATATATAAATGTTGTATACCTTAAAAAGATAGTTTAACGATGTAAATTGTTTGATAAAAGTGTTGAAATAAACTCTGTCGTTATTTGTGATTACTATTGTTTATTACAAATGTATAAAATATTATAACGTAGAATAGAATGTAGTATGTAAATACAAAATGTTGCTGATGTATTTTCATAAAACATGAGCGATGTTGGCCCATCAAGAGCAGCCATAATTTTCCTAAATGGTAATTCATTCAAATGTAGTAGACACGCAACTGCCAACAGTGGCTGTTGTATTTTATTTTCAAATAAGGTGATAACTCCATTTGAAGTGCCTGTGTTTTTTGCGTTACTATTACAACCAATAGCTTTTAGTTTTTTTAAGATCGACAGTTTTTTCTTCACAATACTTTAAAATTGATGTAACTATTTCCTTTCTGTTCCATTTATGGGATTTACATGACCGAAATACTTCGATCCAGGTTCTTCAGCAATAGGTATGTGTTCTTCCATTAAAGTTTTTCAGACACTTTTACCAGCTACAATCTCTTTGTGATGGTTTCATCTTTACGACCATCAAAGTAAATGGCCAACAGATCGGAGGTTCGAGTTCAGCTCACTTCTTTACGAGACTTAAGTCTTTCACGTGCTACTTTTGATTTGTCGATTACTGCTTCTTGGTTCTCCGCAGTAAAGACATTTAAGTCTCGCAAAAGTGCAGTAGCTGACTGAGCTTTAGCTCTACTAGAAATGCCCCTGCGGTCACAAGCTGGTGAAAACAAAGACGACCGTTGTGTCAGTTCTTGTTTTACTTCTACTCTTGAAACACGTTTTTGACTCGTATCAAGTACATTTATTTCAAAATCACTATCTTGACATGATGTGTGAGACATTAAATAATCTGTACTATCACCAGAATCAATGTTATCGACAGATTTTAAGTTTTCTTCCTGTCTTTTTTACAACTACCTGCATTAAAGTTTGTGCCGTAGATTTTCTTTCTAACCGTTTTTTAAGCTTTTTAGTCTCGTTTTTGTCACACTCTGCAATTGAAATCAATCTTGGACCACATTGGTTAAGCAAAAATGCGTGTTCTAGTGCCGGAAGTTCTTGTGCGGGAGACCTAGACAGTTTTTTTAAATCCAAAAATGTTTGTGGTAAGTTGTGGTGTCTAGTAGCAACTTTTTATCAACTTGGAATTTGAAAAAAAAGTTAAAAATCGATACACCCTAACGTATAGGGTGTCCCAGTGATAATGGGACAAACTTTAAGGGGAGGATTCAGATTTACTTAGCAATCCATGGTCGGAAACGTTTTCTTGGCATGGTAGTGGTGACACAAAACACAAGAAGGACACGACACGAATAAAAAAGACAAATATCTTTATTATCATTAATACAGCAGAAAAGAAAGAAACTAGAACAATATAAAATCCCCAATCGTTATCAAAATGGGTGTTTGAAATTATGACACCAGGCACTGATATATGCAGGCGCATCTACGGTGCATGGAAGATCTAATGTTCTACAGAAAACACCAGGAATGCCCTAAACGTCTCCAACAGCTGTAACGATGTGAAAACTAGTTCCTCAGAACTTTCCGGTATTATCGAGGTATTTTTGCAGCACTAAGATTAATAAACATGTTTTCTGTCCCTGTTCGTGTTATTTCTTTCACGTGTTTTGTGTCATCAGTACCACGCCAAGAAAACGTTTCCGACCATGGGTTTCTGTGTAAATCTGAATCCTAGTGATGACCTATACCTCTTTTTAAAGTTTGTCCCATTATTTCTGGGACACCCTGTATTTATATATACTCATGTATTATTTTTTCTTCAAGAAATATGACTGGGTATTTGAAATAAATATGTATTTACTAATTTCAACTTTTAATACTTAAATTCATTTGTGTGGCTTATATCCGTTCTCTGACCATTTAATTCTTGATGCCTTCAGCTGCATTTTTAAAGAGAGCAGATGATCTTTAAACTTTTGCAACAATTAGTTTTCGGATTCGATTGTTAGCAGATTGTTATAAGATTTACCATCAACATTCAAAAAGTTACACTCAAAAACTTTCATTGTTTCTTAAGTTAGAAAACTTTATTGAAGCTGATT
Organism: Maratus speculifer; assembly: GCA_964019185.1. Taxonomy (NCBI): domain Eukaryota; kingdom Metazoa; phylum Arthropoda; class Arachnida; order Araneae; family Salticidae; genus Maratus; species Maratus speculifer. The sequence continues at coordinate 142,627,104 of OZ025300.1, forward strand.
ACGATAGAAAGTTGGTAGATATTTAAACTTTATATAGCTTTTTCTCAGATTAATAGAATTGAAGTGAACTATTGCTATCAAACTATATAAACTACAGCTTTAAAAAATTTACCAAATAAGCGGTTTTTTATAATCATTACGCTATATATGTATATATATAAATATAAATATATATATATATATGACCATTTAAGGAAGAACTCGAATTATTTCCACTGGTTAAAAAGAAACACACAGTCATAGCAAGCGAGGAAAAAACAAAATCAATAAATAAATGTAGAAGATCCAATAATTAGTCATGGGCTGCTGTAAATTCATTTATTAAATTCGTAATAATGAGGAAAGAAAAGCTCCTTTTGCAATAATTCCATCATTATTTCAGCGAGCTGTCCTCATCGAAGAAGCAACCCAAGAAATGTTCTTTTTCATCTCGGGACTTCCACCTTTTTTAAAACTAAAAAGAAAGTTCTGGAACATTCTGTAACCTCAAACCATCATTCTTTTATGTAAACAGAATTCTTGTCCAGCTACGAGATTATTTTCCACAAACGATAAATTTATTTAAAAAAATATTATTTAACCAATTTATAATTGACGCAGAATTTTAAATATCTTAGGCAGACGATTTTTATAAAAGATTAATTTTAAGAGAAAAAGAAAAGAAATGAATTTATTAATATGCACACATCAAAGGTTGACGTAGGAAAAATAAATAAATAGATAAAATAAAATAATGATATTTTATGAAAGGTATGGTTTTGGAATAAATTTAATAAGACTTTCTTAGAAATGGTTGATAAAAACATAGAAGAAATCAGTTTTATTTGGAATATTAAGAAATAAAGTTTTAATTAAGAATATTTTTAATTTAGAGCCATCTTTTTAAATTTACGCATACTGGAATAATGTTTTTTAAGGCAAATTAAGAATTTATATCGTCTGCATAAGTATTAACAGATTAGATTTAGAAACAAGATTTTAATTTAATAATTTGAAGTAAGTACGGAATATTATTATAAGAAAATTAAGATAGTATAAAGGTTAGTTTTGGCGAAAAAATTTTAAATTTGTAATATTATCCCCCCTCCCCAAGACTTTGTATGAAATTGATAGTTAAATAAAACTACAAGTTCAGACAACAGAAATATAATAATTTAGAAAAGTTAAATTTTGGAATAAAACTGTCAAACTCAGGAAGCCAAGAGATGGAAGAAAAGAAAATTAACGCAATATAAAAAATATTAGCGATTAAAATAAAATAGTTAAGATAAAATAATTCTGAATTAAATTTAGGTAGGAGCATTTCCCTGAAAGAAATACAATAATGTTACAACATCACTTACCATTTGTAAGTGCATAGGAGATAACACATATAATAACAGTAAATAAGTTATGAATATTAATAAGCAAGAGATAAAAATATAATAAAAACAATAAAAATTCGTTCTCATGGAAGTTTAAATAATTACAATGACTTAATGCATAGTTTATTTTAAATAAGTCCTTTAAATGAAACAAGTCTTTCAATACTATATATAAAAGAGTCTTTTCCAATGTTCTCTGAATACAGTCTCTTTAATTAAAATCCTTCAAACCTACTTTAATCTTTGGTTTTAATGTTATGTTGGATCCAACATCTTTCAGTAATATATCAATTTTTCAATAATAAATAGCATCACTCTCAATATCAATAATAAATAATATAGAAAAATTTAAATAATAACAACAATAATAAGTAATAGTATAATAAGACTCCATATCCTAATATTTTTCAATAAGAGTATAATTAATACTAAACTTCATTATAGAAATCATAATAATAATAATAATAGTAAAACAAGAGTATAATCAAAAGAAAATATCACTATTTGTTTATTATTGATAGGGAAAATATTGGTTGAGGATAAAAATAATTACATAGCAACTAATAATTTTCTTATCTTCTAATAGCATAAGAAAGTATTTTTTGCTAGCCGAAAGTATAAATAAAAAAAATCATAATAATTCCAAAATCCAAATAAAATTAAATCTAACTATTTAGAAAATGGACTCTCAACCAGTATTTCCTTACAATAATTCCTCTCTGATACTCTTTTACAAAATTGTCAAATTTGGTTATAAGTTTTCAAATGCCAAATGTAGAATAATGTTTTATCTACACATGGTTTATAAACTTTAATAATAAAATACAATAGGAATAAAAGGTGTCATTCTTAATTGAGAAATAGAAATAAAAATAGTGTGCTTTTCTGAAAAACTCTTAATATCTGTAGTTTTCACAATCACTGAAAATCACATATTATGTTATAGGTTTGAGTAGAATCATTAGATTTTATAACTGTTATAACATAAATATCTGCTGAATAAATAGAATAATACTAATGTCAAATACATGAGTAAATATAGTTAGACTTAAACACCCTTAAAATTAATTTATCAACATCAATTTGAAAGCTTTTACAATCAAAGTGTTCACCTTATGCCTGCATAAGGAGCCCAATTTAACCCCGAAAACTCCCAAAAACAAGTAATATTCTTGTAGGCCTCCAAGAACATACCTGCTAATGTTGAAAATTATGGTGATAAACTATTTAAAGAATAAGAATTAAAACTTAATCTACTGTCTTGACTTTAGTTTGATCTAGTGATTGTGATTGTATCTGAGGTTTTGTTTGTTTTTTGGGTTGCTCATGAAACAGTTTAAAATCTTCTGGTGAAAAATAGGGTCTTAATTTAGAAACATGCACAATAACGGACGTTAAGGTGTTTACGTTTAAGGTGAAATTCGTGAGTTCGCGCTTTCGCAATTTTAAATATCTTAGGCAGACGATTTTTATAAATGATTAATTTTAAGAGAAAAAGAAAAGAAATGAATTTATTAATATTCACACATCAAAGGTTGACGAAGGAAAAATAAATAAATAGATAAAATAAAATAATGATATTTTTTGAAAGGTATGGTTTTGGAATAAATTTAATAAGACTTTCTTAAAAAGGGTTGATAAAAACATAGAAGAAATCAGTTTTATTTGGAATATTAAGAAATAAAGTTTTAATTTAGAATATTTTTAATTTAGAGCCATCTTTTTAAATTTACGCATACTGGAATAATGTTTTTTAAGGCAAATTAAGAATTTATATCGTCTGCATAAGGATTAACAGATTAGATTTAGAAACAAGATTTTAATTTAATAATTTGAAGTAAGTACGGAATATTATTATAAGAAAATTAAGATAGTATAAAGGTTAGTTTTGGTGAAAAAATTTTAAATTTGTAATATATATATACATATATATATATATATATATATATATATATATATATATATTGCATAATTCACTTTTTTGCATTTGGGAAACTTAATTTTTTTATTTAATTTTTTTCTCTATTTTGTGCTAAAACTTAATTTTAAGATGCAACTTATTGTATATATTCTGATTTTAGTTTAGATGTATGTGTCTTATTATTCTATTTTGTTGAAAATATCTTTTCTACGTGCATGATGCTGAGTTTTGTAATGTGCGCAGCACCGAATGATTTTAATTCAATTATTTTGGAGATGAAATTTAAACGTTAAGTTTTAATATTAATTTTGTATATACAGTAAAACCTCTAAATAGCGGCCACTTCTCCCGGAGCACGATAATTTGGCCATACTTTGGAGGTTGCCTTTATTCAGAGGTTCCACATTTTAAACTCAAAATTACATTACATTAAAATCAAAATATCCTACCCTTTTTTTTACAGTTAAAAAATACAAATTATTGTTTTACACAAAAAATATTTATTCGCAGATTTTCTTTTTTAACATGTGTTTTTATCTTTGTTTATATATGTTTAAACATTTCCACAGATTTGTTGTAGAATTCGTTATTTTGTTTCAGTGAGCGCAAATTTTTTTATTTTCAACAAAAAATTAAAATCTGCTTTTTACTAAAAATTAAAATCTAAATTAATTGTTAAAAATCTGCAGCTTTTGCTGTACAGGCTGCACTGCTTTTATACAATGCCCTTATTTTAACAAAAGAGAATGCTCCATAATATAATCAAGCGATCATTTACTATATAAGTGGAGGACGGACTATGCAGCAAAACTATAGATTTTTAACAGTGCTGTTTCTCGGTAATTTCTGATGAACTTCCCAACAACATTTATTCGAATCCTGGCACAGACATTTTTCACCCACATGGAAAATATGCATCTCTTATAAATGTACATCTTTTCTGTAAACGGGTATAAAAATTGAATATATAGGGTGGTCAGAAGTTTTAAGCATAGTAGTTGCGATTAACATTATTAAACCGTATAATGTTATAGTTACTTTGTTTTACACGTGACTTATGATACGGAACGTTATTCTTTAAAGACAACAGTTTAATTGTTGCCCAAAACAAATAACAGATCGTGAGCTAATATATCCTTATATTACTTTAAACTTCTATTTCTTGATAGTTGCTATCGCTGAAAAATGACTAAATAGTTAAATATTCAACCTTAACCGGTGAAAGATTATAGAATTTTGCATGAACATCAGTCAACTAACTAAAAACATAAACAAATTTACAATAGCAATATGTAAATTAAAAAAAATATTTACATAAATAAATTATCGACAAATAAATTTGTTCTTTGCAACTTTTATGTTTTTACTTTTTACTGTTACCAGACAGATATTTTAAATTTTAATAAATTTTAGATTCTCAAAAATGAAGTATATAATATTGCATACATTTCAAAATGTCATGAGAACTTGTATACTATGAAATTCATTTCTCATTAGCAGTTATTGTGAAAAATTGATACCTAATTCAATAAAATATTGTCGTGGAAATACCTTTATTTGTCAAGAATGGTTTATAATTTTCATGTATATTCATATACGTATTATTTTAAATAAGGTACCCTGGGGTAATAACGCCACGTTAAAGTTCTACCAATTTTCACGGCTTAGTTTTAGATTGTATTGTTCAAACAAATATAGGATCTGATACAGCAACTCATTGACTATCTATATAAAATAAAATAATTTAATAGATATGTATTCATAAAATGTAATGGCGTTTTTTCTTGACTCATGCTATTTGGCGTTATTACCCACCTACATGGGTAATAACGCCATGCAAACAAAACTATGAAATAAGATGGAATAATTGCATGTAGATAGCCCAATTCTAAAAATACAAACTCTACAAAATTAGAAATTGATAAATTGCATTCTAAGTTATTGAAAATGTTCAATTTTTGTGAAAGTGTAAGAAATATAAAGGTGTGGTGTGGGAGGGAGGGATGAGGCAAATGAATATCAGACTGTGAGATTCTTTTTGCTTAAAAAGGACCGTTTGAATAGAAATATGAGAAACATTGCACAGTTTTAACTGTGTTTATTTGAATCAGTATTTAGGATGTAGCTTGGCCACTGTAGGGAATCAACCGGGGTATTAACGTCAAGGATTGGCGTTATTACCCCGGTATAGTTATTGCGCAGTACATTTTAAATTACAAATTATCTCGAGAAGATATCCAAAATCTTCAACAACATTTTAAAAGTACATGAAATGTACTACAAATTTATGTAATTAACAAAGTATTTCCGGATAAAAAGATAGTCTTCACATATACAAAACGTATCTCGCAAATTTTAGATCAAGCGTTAATTTTAGTTGTTTGTAAAAACAATAAGACCTAAAAATGAAACAAATTAACTTGAAGCTGTTTTTTGCGATTTATATAACTCAAAACCCTTCTGCGCAGAGTACATGGGTGTCATTTACCTGATTATTTCATAATTATGCAAAATATAAGCACTTGGCGTTATTACCCCGCCTGGCGTTATTACCCCAGGGTACCTTAGATATGCAATATTGCAGAAATTTATTTATATATCAGAATACATTTTCTACAAGAAAATATATTGGAAGCTATTATCCGTAGAACATAGGAAATCTGCTGAGACAAGCAAAGAAATCTGTTACATCTGGCTGAGGGATTAGACGAATAGGGAATCAGTTGTGAAAAATATACTCCATCTATTAATTTAATTAATGCGAAAAGAATAGTTGTATTTAAGTATAGTTTTCTCTGGAAAATATGAAAGCCATTTCAGAAGCAACTTATTAATCTGGTCATAACCAGCTTTTGAACGCTTAGTTTCAGATTCCAATTTTACATCTCAAAACGTATTTTCCAAAAAAGTCACTTTTTTCATATTTCTACATTTGTACATTTCAGCTTATTTTCGTACACTTACACCTTTTTGTGCTATCCTGGGTAACTTTCAAATTATCAATAAAATTAACTTAATTGCACTGTATCATCTGTCATACGTGCATCGTCGTATATGACGCAACATCATTCTTTGCAAAAAAAAAAAAAAAAAAAAAAAAAAAAATATAACCAGTAACGAAGGAAAATAAAATTGTCTTATTTTATTAAAGAATTTTTGATATACGGTAAATATAAGCAGATTCTTTTTACAAATTGGAGGCAACCTAATAAAATTTATGTAAAAGACGGCGGAGACGAAAATGTTAAAATTCACTGGAAATCTTAATTATAGCTATAAAAAAAGAAAAGAAAATGATGTGGATACCGAAGGAGATGTGAAAATTTCCTTTGAAAAATAGAGAGCATACAGAATTCATAAATTACGCTAATAATGGGAAAATCACGCACAATAAAAACTAGCTCACCCTCATATTGTCTCTTTAACTTTCTTCAACTGGTTGTGCTTACTTAGCAATTGTTTGATAAAAATCGCGAATTTCTTCAGAAGTTTACACAACAAATGAGAAAATTTAGTCTAAAATAGCTCAATAAAATTAAAAATTTCATTAAACGATCATGTAATATTATCCAAAATTCCCTATAACTATCACGTAAAAATATTAAATATTATTATTTGGTGTCACAAATAAAAAAAAATCACTAATTTCAACACATTATAGTGAAAAATATATCGCGAACATTGTCAAAAGATTGCAAAAACAAGTATGAAATTTCAACAGTGTGTTTCGGAAAAATATTGCAAATTTCAACAAATGGTCGCGAGAAAAATATGTCAATTCCGTATAAGGGTTTCAAAAAAAGGTACTACTTGATTATCGCTTTGACCAGTAAATCATTGCCAAACAGTAAGATTACTTGCCAAAAATGGACGACTGTAAATATCAAATTTACTTGACTTTAACTACGATATACATTTTTTTTTTACATCATCAAGTTATTTTAAATTCAATTTCTTATTTCTATTTTTAAAATTTGTCGTAATAATTTATTTATTTTTCCATTATTTAAAAAAAAATGTCAATTTATAAAATTCGAAAATAATTTGGCGATTTGTATAATTAGTCGAAATTGGCCAACAGTACCACCACCACTAAGTAGTATCAAAAATTTAATTCTATGAAACAGTCGCCGAGAAAATAGCAAATTCCGTCAGACGATCGCGAAAAAATAATTATAAACTATCTCAGAAACTAATGCAAGGATTTTCATCAAATTGCAGCGTAGCATTACTTTTACATAACACTGCATTCAACAGGTACAGTCACCTGTGAAACTTTATGTGACATATTAAAACAATCACGTTTTTTTATAGTGACTTTCAGAACGTACGAAGAGTTTATTGAATTTACACAATTTATTTGTATTGTATCTTCCCGTATTTTTATGCATTGTGCAATATTTTAAACATGCCTTTTCTAAATTTAGTTTGTATTAAAAAAACTCTCACATTAAGTTACATTTTTATTGCATAATTATTTCTATTTGAAATTTTCAAAACTAATGAAATTTATACAATAACAGTAATAAAAATTATTTGACAAATATAAATTTATACTACTGTAAAACATCGATTTGAAAACTGCTCATTTTAGTTTTATATACAGTAATTGTATCGTTTGGAATTCAAATGAGCCATATGAGACATATTTTAAGATATAATTTCTAACGATATTGCAGTAAATATAGCATACACTGCTCTTCAGAATGTTATCTAAATGAGAAAAAGAAAAAACATACTCATATTTGCTAGGAATAAACATTGTATTCTACTACATTTATTATATATTTGCAGCTAACACAGAAATTCTATTTGTATTAGATAAGAAATACTTATTAAATGCAATGATATTCAATTATAGAAGACTATATAAAACGTCGAAGATGGGTTTCTAATATCGATATAATTTAACATTTGAGAATATATATGTTTTAATAAAAATTTATTTAATAGACGATTTTAACCAAAAAAAAAAGTTTAAATACATTATGTAAGTGATGAGCTACATTGTGAAAAATACCGAACAGAGTTATATTTAAGTGAAAAAAACTGTGTAATAATAAACGAACGTATAAGTCATTCTTTATTGGTATTCGACTATTTTGAAAATATTTTATTTGTTGCATTTCATCTTAAGTTTTGAGACTTTGTGCCAAAAGTGAAACCGTGTGTTATGCCCTTCTACATACTCTTTTATGAGCACATGCTTACACCTCATATAAAAGAAAAGTTCCATATTGTGGGGACCATCCGACTTGGATACATAACAAATGCAATTTTAACGTGATTTCCCACTAAAAAAAATGTATAGGCAATTGGTCCCTTTTTTTTAGAAAATCTGTAAGCAATCAGCCAATTCAGCAGATTTTTTTAATATCTTTAAAAATTCTGCGTATATTTTTAAGGCAAAGCTAAATCTGCTGCAAAAGTTAAATAAAAAAAGCCAAAGTTGAATAAAAAATTATTTTTTTTTAGATTTCTGTAAAATTTCTGAAAGAAGGGAACATTTCTTTATATGAGCTCAAGATTATTTGTAGTGGAATTGTTGACAACATTCTTTTGACGTCACATCGCTCATACAGGCGTTTGTGCTTTATTCCACAGACCCTCAAAAATTCAGAAATATCACACGACGTCATTGTCTACCAGTACATTATCTAGTATTACGAAATGAAAGAACCTTTAGAAGGAAAGTTTTCATTATCGCTAAGATCGGTAAGTCTGAATAGAAATGTCCCCATTATTTATCAGCAAAAATTCCAACAATCATATTTTTTTATTAACAGAAAGATTTTAGTAAAAAAATTAAATAAACATGCATTTTGCAAATATGTATCATAAAAAATAATAAAAAAGACTAAAAGCAATATTCCACTTTGATTTCAATCGCGTAGTGTAAAATATGAACTATTAATTTTAAATGACCCTCTCTAGTTTTCAGCAAAAAAATATCCTAGAATTTTAAACAGCAATTAATCGTTCAATCTTAATACTAGAATAAGATGACTTCTTATGTCTTACTCGTCAGTGTAACGAAAACATTTTACTAAATATAACTTGCAGGAGTATTAGAGGCGAGGGGGGGGGATATTTTTTTATTTATGAAAATCTTTTTTAAATCATTTCTTTAAAGCATTTAAAACATTTTTATAATTGGAAATATATATATCTATGACTAACGGTTTAGGAATTAGAAACCGTTGAGAGTGCACACCCTGTATATATTTGTATGTTCTGTGTTTGATCTTTGTTGTTCTGTCATAAAGAATTTCCAACAGTTAATAATTTTTGTGCGTGCATTCGATTGAGAAAATAGTGCAAATTGTGAATATTAAAGTGGCAACATTTCTTTTTTTAGAATAAATGCGCCAATAAGATATGTTTGAAAATATAGTAAATAATATTATAATCTCTTAATAAACGTTTAATAATTCGTCAAATTTTAACTACATGTATTTGACTAACGGTTTAAGAATTAGCCATTGGACATCGTTGAGAGCGGTTACCCTATATAAGGCAAATTTATTGTGTGCGTAAATAAAGCGAGAAAACTATTAATATTCATTGATCTTATGCACAATCTAATTTCTGATTATTTTGACTCATTTTTTTATTGTTTTTATTCTCAAACGTTAATATAATAATTCCATTTTTGAAATATTGCAAAGAATTCCATAAAGAAAGAGAAAATGAAATGAACACTTGTTGTTCTGCTGTTACTATAATATAAATACAAAGGTTGAAGATACATGTCCTCATTTCAGATGACTAAATGCAAATTTCATAACAATATTCTGTACCTTAATAACAATCATAACAATATTTTGTAGTATATTTAAAGTGGACGATTTTGTTATTGTGACGTTTATATATCGTGGCAAAACATTAGTTCGATTAACAAAAGTTAACATAAGATGACGTGTAAAAATCGATATGATATTTGTGTAGATGAATAGACACATTCTTTATAAAAGGAATTTTAAAAAGTCAGTATTTTTACGGCATAATATTATAACCGTTATTGTCCGTTTTATGACAATAGTTTGAAATTATTATTTTTTTTCTTTTATTAAGATTGCATAAAAATGTGAGTAACACTATATTGCATCAATGTTTGTATTGCAACAATGAATATACATTGTATATACTTTATCTACATATAATTTACATCAATGTATATACATTTGCAACCTTAATGTATATCTATCAGTTCTAATGTTAGGAAATACATACATATATAAGTAAAAATGGTAATTAAAAAAAAAAATCTGAGCCGCCAATGATTGGCGGCTTTAGACAATACATTCCTGATTCGCATCCTAGCCCATAGTTTTTTCACGCACATGGAAAATATGAATCTCTTATAAATGTACATCTTTTCTGTACAAGGGTATAAAAATTTAATATATAGGTGCTGAGAAGTTTTAAACATAGTAACTGCGATTAACATTATTAAACCGTATAATGTTAAAGTTACTTTGTTTTACACGTGGCTTATGATACAGAACGTTATTCTTTAAAGACAGCAGTTTAATTGTTGCCCAAAGCAAATAATATATCGTGAGCTAATACATCCTCATATTACTTTAAACTTCTATTTCTTGATAGTTGCTATCGCTGAAAAATGACTAATAAGTTAAATATTCAACCTTAACCGGTGAAAAATTATAGAATTTTCCATGAACATCAGTCAACTGACTAAAAACATAAACAAATTTACAAAATTATTATTTAAATTCAAGAAATTATTTATAGAAGTAAATGATTGACAAAAAAATTTGTTCTTTGCAACTTTTATGTTTTTAGATTTTACTGTCACCAGACAGATATTTTAAATTTTAATAAATTTAAGATTCTCAAAAATGAAGTATATAATATTGCATACATTTCAAAAAGTCATGAGAACTTGTATACTATAAAATTCATTTCTCATTAGCAGTTATTGTGAAAAATTGATACCTAATTCAATAAAATATTGTCGTGGAAATACATTTTATTTGTCAAGAATGGTTTATAATTTTCATGTATATTCATATACTTATTATTTTAGATAGATATTCAATATTGCAGAAATTTATTTATATATCAGAATACATTTCCTACAAGAAAATATATCCGAAGCTATTATCCGTAGAACATAGGAAATCTGCTGAGCCAAGCAAATAAATCTGTTACATCTGGCTGAGGGATTAGACGAATAGGGAATCAGTTGTGAAAAATATACTCCACCTATTAATGTTTGAATAACTGAATCACTCCATTGACTCTTTTCTATACTAGACTAAAATAACAGATAGAGCTCTTTAGTCAGACAAGAACGATATAAGGGAGTTTTTACAAATAAGTAATATGTCATGTTACTTTTTCTGCTATTTTAGAAGCATTATTCATGTTTAATGCACACAAACAAATGATAAATAAATGATTATACATACATACACACACACACACATATATATATATATATATATATATATATATATATTCTTGAATAACTTAAGAGAATACAAGAGCTTTTAGCTTATCTAAATGACCTAAACATTGCTTTTTTCAAAGTACAAAACAAAAATAATATGTAATTAAGATTTTTTGTCACATTTCTGACTGCAATATATTTCTTTAGCTCTTTTATACATTAAATTAATATTTGGAATTTAAAGTTCATATAACTAATACGAGAATTAAAGTGAATCTGCGGTGCGCGCATGATAAAATTCTAAAGTACCCTTTTAGAAAATATTTTTAATAAAATAATAAATAACTTACCTACATTTAAAATAAAACCAAAATATATACAAAAATTTTTTTTTAAATTTAAATCCAGCACAAAAATAAGAAAAATTCGAAATTTCCAAATTGTTTTCTTGTTTTCACAATGCAATAAATAAATAAATAAATAAATAAAAATTAAAAAATAACGTAGATAAATATATATTTATATATTGGCTGCGACATGAAGGCGAAACGCATGTTTGGTTCATTTTGTAAAGCTGTAGCTTAGTTTGAAAGTAACAATGCTCGATTTTTTTTTACCTCCATCACAGTTTTGCTTCCATCCCGCCAGATGTTTAAAGAAGCAACCTTTGGAATTTGAGCCTGCTGCCCAGAGGTTGAATATACAAGTAAGAAAAATCATACATTAAGCATAGATTATGAAACACTTTCCAACATTTCATGTAATATTTAACAAAACTTTGTTATCCAGGGAATAAAAGTATTACTGTCTTATCCAACTCCCTATTCCAATACTTTTGAACAGCCCTGTATTTGATCTGTCGGTTCATATATAGACTATATCATGGGGAAATTAATTTAGCAAGAAAACTAATAACTGATTGAAATTTTCCTTTCTGAAATTTATACTAATAGATGGAATCATACTTGAATATTTTTGTTCAGCCCTGTAGTTTACCTAGTACTTTCAATATAAGAAAGTATTTTTCTAAAATTTATTTCAAGGAAAAATACTCTTTAAACAACTTAAATCACATTTCAGAAATTATCATCCAAACATGACCATGTATCCTGTTCCTTGCGGGACTTTTTGTATCATTTTATCTACATTCTACAAAAATTTCTTAGTAAATTGAATGCATTTCAATATAAAAATTTAGTAATTCATTTAAAAAACATTTTTAAGTAAATCGTGCTCATATTTAGTAACCTTTCCAAGATCTTTTATATAACCCTGTAACTATAAATTGTGTTACTATTACAGTTTATATGCATTATATAATCTGCATACATTTAGTAAAACTTAAAAGCGCATATCAGAATTAAAAATCTATTTCATCCATTCATCAGCAATCTTCCGTATTATACAGTACTTTGGATAGACTATACTATTTGAATACTTTTGTATGTCCCTGTAAATGCTACGCACTTCGTAATATGCATGGAATATGTCAAATAACGCCTCAGCAATGCATGTTAATTTGATTATTTCATGAAATCGCTTACCATAATCAAAATATGTTGCAAAAAATACCCTCTTTATTATTATGTAATGGGACTCTTTTTTGTGGCCCTGTAAACTAATAATAACAATTCTTTTCGCTGCATATTTTACAAAATGTATATTTTAGTGCATGTATATAAATGTGAATATGTTTGGTAAGGTTTAAAATCTTTAAAATTCATTTGAAATAATTTTTCCCTATAGGCTATAATGTAATGGGGAATTTTGATGGTCGAGTATATTTACGAGAGTTAGAGCGCGCGGGTGGTCGACCATACGACCAGACGGACAGACAGGCAGACAAACCGAAAGCATAAACACTTTTCAACTTTGTTGGAAAGTGTTAAAAAGAATTGAAAATTCAAATCATATAACATGGAAACATTACGAAAACATATTATATGGCCGGAAGATCTCACATTTGAAGGTTATGGTAACGTTAGCAATAGGGAGAGGGGGATTACTGTGGACAAGGGGTTAGTGTAGACATTCAAAATAACAATTTAAATAATGTAGAAAAAATTACCAAAACATTTACACAAACTGACAACATTGTACTCCTTACTAAGCAAAAATTTAGTTGCAAAGGGTTAAAAAGTTTTTGAATAGTTGCAAGAAGTTTAATTCCATGCATGAAAAATAAAAATACGATTCCTTTTTCATTTTTGCAGCACAAAGAATTTAAATTTACAATCAAATAAACATTTGCTATAAAACAAGTGTAAATTGTCTTCTTTATTTCTATAACTTTCATTAAGATATTAAATTGGTTAAATGAGTATAACTGAAGAATAACTTCACAATGTTAGCATGGGGTTAGTGTAGACACACTAATAGGGGTTAGTGTAGATAGCTTATTGTACTGCATAATTTGTATTTTAAGTACTAAATTTATTATAATGTAAAGATTTACAGAAAGTATGTTTACTTACAAATGTAATTACTATATTAAACATCAAATAAGACTATTTTCCATATAAATAAGGATATGTATTGCAATTTCCATCAAATCATTTCAAACAGAAATTTGAAAATTTTTCTTTGGCTATTTTTTTGTTTAAATTCACCAATTTTGCATTTTTAGAGGATTAATTTAGCTTTAATTTTAAATTAATTCAATAAAATAGAATATATATTATTTTATGTTGGTTAGAAGCATGATAAATATCAACTGTTCCATTATTATAAACAAATCCCATCGTCACCAACTCTTAGATGTTGCAATATTGTATATTTTGTAGGCAGAGTGGAAAGTGTAAATGGTTTTAGTGTCTATGATGTTGTATTTCTGCAGAAAAAAAGATCCGGCACATCATTTTACTTTTCTTGCTATGAAAAATAATTTTCTGATTAAAAATGGGGAATAATAGGAAAAAAATCACATAGCTTGTGATTGTTGGTGTTGCTTCTTTCTTCATAAACCCTTTAGACTGTAATTTAAACTTAGAAGTTTAGATAATAAGGAATATTTGTAAAAAAATTACCTGTCCACACTAGCCCCCAACATATTTTGGTGTTGTCCCCTACAAGGGCTTAGTGTGGAACATGGATCAATGTTAAAAACTGCCAATTTTCTTATTGCTTAACTGTATTCATCATCATCTTTCCTGTATATTAATAAACAGAAAATATCATTATTCAATTTGAAAGGGTTGCGAAATTTTAAAAATGCTCATAGAATTTTATAAAATTAAATTATTTTTTTCTGTCCACACTAACCCCCCTCTCCCCTACGTTTAAAATTGAGAAAAAAAATTTCCATTTTTTAAAAATCTGCAGCACTCTCAATCCTGATTGGACATTCCAAATAATTATTTTGAGGTGAAAATTGGCGATGTTCTATATATACCTCCAGCATAAAAAAAGCTGAAGACGACATCATGTTGTATGGAACATTTACATCAAGCCGAATGGAAAGAAATGAAATTCTAGCAACTACATTCAGAAGTTTCTAACAGTCATTTCAAGCAAAATGGCAGCAATGATTATTCAAAAAAAAAAGTAAAATAACTAGTCAAAATAATTCTTTTATTTGTAAAATGTTTAAATTCTTTTAAAATTATTCTTAAATCTTTAACCATTTTTTGAATATTAAAATTTACCTTAAATGCTATAAATATATTTTAATTATATAAATCTCTAGTTTTTACTATATTATAAAGCTACGTGTTTTTAAAGTTCATTAAGATCAACGGATATTAGCAACATTTCATTTAACGACCATTCGATTTAACGTCCTATTTGCCGAGGTCTACTGAAGTTCATTAAGTCTAGAGCCTACTATATAAGGTTTTTTTGCAGATTGTTGAAAAAAAAATAGAATAAAAAGAAAATCCGAACACTGCTTTTTTGAAAGTTAAAGGTCCTATACCTTTTAAGTCAGTAATAAAAAATTATCAAAACAGTTTTCAGGAGTCTCAGGAGATTTAAGAATTCTTTTGCCTGGTGGTTCAATTTAGCAACGTGTCACATTAATTTTTTTTCTCAGTCTCTATGATTTATATATGAATGAAATTTTTAACATAAACAACTTAATAACTCATTTATTAAAAATTATTTTTTTAATACTCTACTCTGAAATTTTATTTTATATTTTGTACGTTTAATTTTGATTAAAATTTTTTAAATTGTTTTTTGTTTTGCATCCACTGCGTACAGCACTTTTCAGAAACTAAAAAAGAAATTACATTAAACTTTGTAAATATCTTAAGTTAAAGAATAACTTACATTTCAAATTTAATATTATAAATTCATTAATTATTTAAAATTGGCATTTTTTCAAGAAAAAAATAGTTTTTTTTTTCAAAATTTTATAATTTCAATTTCAATTTCAATTAATAAATTAATTAAATTGTTTTCAAATGAAGTATAAGTTCAAGATACATTAGTTTTACATCATCATTTATATTTTGGGAAGCTCTTAAACGGATAGTTTTCCTACAATCTTGCGCGCAGTAGATTAAAAAAATATTTTCTTTTATCAAAATTAAATATAAAACAAAGTAATTAAAATATCAGTATACAATATTGAAAAAAATATTTTTAATAAAACAGATATTACGTTGTCTATATTAGAAATTTCATGCATTTATGTTTTTTTAGGGACGGAAAGAAAAAAAAATTGAAAGTGCCATTTTGCTGAATTATACCATCTCTTAAAAAGTAAGCCACCTGAGACCAATTAACAAAATTAACATGTAGCAGATTTCTGTTTTATTTAAGAAAATTTATGTAACAGAATTAAAGCTTATTTTAATAAGTACATACGTTTCAAAGCTTTAATCAACACTACATAAACAACATAATATTATTAATAAATAATTTGTGTTTTAATCATGTGAGATTTCTGCACAGATTTTTATTAAATAAAATGAAATATATATTAATTATCTAAAATTGGTATTGTGCTGTTATTATGAAAAGAAACTCTTTTCTAAAATTGTACAGTTCATGCAATAAATTGAAGAAAAATCGAATAAAATCGAATAAAATACAGGATGGTTAATTATTAACGTCAGGTGTTTAGAGACCTCTAGCGAGTAAAGTTTTGGTCAAAACATAATTAAATTTGATCAGCATACATAGCAGACCATGGTACTTAAAATTCTTAAAAAAAAAAAAAAAAAAAAAAAAAAAAAAAAAAGTTTTAAAAATCGCCACTAGGGACAATTTTAGCGTTGTTTACCGACTAAAATGCATTAATTTTTATAAAACATTTATGTATAGCAATCATGAGTATAAAAGGAAAGGCTGGGAGAGTTCTCATCATTATCAACTCTCACCATAATTTGATAGTCAAGCTGTGTTATCAGCAGAACGAGAATTGCAATGATGCTCGTCCTGAACTTCACCGATTACAGAATTTGCCAAAAGAACCGATGAGCATAACAAATTTACAAAAGATGATTCATCGATTTGAAACTAAGCGGCAACAAAGCTGATTACGCAAAGTGACTAGTCAATAACAAGTTGACGAAGTTGTAACTGCTGTTGTCGAACAAGAGATGAAAAATATGCAGGTACCATCAGGGCTCGGGCAGTATTCCAGCAGTATAAAATTGATCTGTACTGTATTTTTTGCCATTTAATCATTCAACATTTACACTAATACACTTTTGGTGCGCTAAAATTGCTGATTTTGTGCAAATTAAAGGCATTTTAGTCGCATTTTAGCTAAAATTGCCCCTATTGGCGGTTTTTTAAACTTTTTATTTTCTTTATTTTTTTTTTTTAAGAATTCAAAATCCCATGGTCTAATATGTATACTGATAAAATTTGATTATGTTTCGCCCAAAGCTTTACTCACTTGAGGGCTCTGAATACCAGACGTTAATAACTAACCACCCTGTAGAATAGAATATTATCATCTAAATTTCAAATTCATGCATAAAAAATACATTTTAAAATATTAAGGAAATAAGTGCCTGTCGTTCTAAAATCATTATTTTTTATGCAGTCGTATACACACAATACATATAGAAGCACACATGCACATTCGCGCATATATATGCACACACACACACTCACACGTGTATATATATATATATATATATATATATATATATATATATATATATATACCGGTTGTCCCAAAAATGACTGATGGATTTTAAAATTCAATAACTTGCAAACAGTGACAGCTTTTTAAAAATTTTTTGCAGGAGGGTTATGTATAATCTCAGGAGTTTTTTTACCGTAATTTTTTATTTTAGTTCGCATCACAAACAATAGGTGGCGTTGGCGGCAATTGAAGGCAAGATGATCAGTGCTGCGTGAAGCGTCGACATGGTCTTCAGTCGCCCTCAGCGCCACCTATTGTTTGAGATGCGAACTAAAATAAAAAATTACGGTAAAAAAAGAAAAAAACTCCTGACATTATACATAACTCTCCTGCAAAAAACTTTTAAATAGCTGTCACTGTATGCAAGTTCTTGAATTTTAAAATCCATCAATCATTTTTGGGACACCCGGTATATATATATATATACAGATAAAAAAGAAAATGGAAATATCCAATATAAACATATATTAATGAAGATAATAATAAGTTTATAAATAGAAAAAAAAGGATGGTCAACAGTGCGGAAGCCTTAAATCTATGAGTAGCATACAGATTCATCAGAGAGGCTATGCATGCTAGCACAAAGATAAGATATGTTATTTCGTCGAATTTTATCAGCAATAACTTAAATTCAAATATACTCAATCAATTATACATCAATTGCTTAAAAAGACAAAATTAAGTACATTATAACATAACGGAAGTCAAAAACTGTATAAAGCTTTTTGTATATTTATGTATATATACATTGGTGGTCAAAATTGTGGGGACATTTAGGTAGTTTTCATTCCAAAAAGTAATAAACTAACTTTTGCAGCTGTCCGGAGGAAAGCACTTCGGGAATTTTTTTCTATATTTTCGTCGATCGTGACGCCTAGATCCCAAAACCACCCTCTATTGAAATGTTGACTTACATATATATATATATATATATATATATTAATTACAAATTTAATTTTTTTTCGCCAAAATTAACCTTTATACTATACTAATTTCCTTATAACAATATTCCGTACTTACTTCAACTTATTAAATTAAAATCTTGTTTCTAGATCTAATCTATTAATCTTTATGGAAACGATATAAATTCTTATTTCTTCTTAGAAACATTTATTTCAATACGCGTAAATTTAAAAGATGGCTCTAAATTAAAAATATTCTTAATTAAACTTTATTTCTTAATATTCCAAATAAAACTCATTTTTTCTATGTTTTTATCAACCCTTTTTAAGAAAGTCTTATTAAATTTATTCCAAAACCATACCTTTCAAAAAATATCATTATTTTTATTTATCTATTTATTTATTTTCCCTCCTTCAACATTCGATATGTGTGCATAATAAAAAATTCATTTCTTTTCTTTTTTTTCTTACATTTAATCGTCTGCAAAAAGATCGTTTGCACAGAATATTTTGAATTCTGAGTCGATTATAAATTGGTTAAATAATATTTTTTTTAAATAAAATGATCATCTATCGAATAAAGTCTAGACTCTGGGCATGAGTAATGTTTGCATGGGAAAATGGTGGTTCGAGCAGAGAATTTTCTAGAACTTTCTTTTATATTTAGAAAGGAAGCCTCGAGGTGAAAGTAAGATTCTTGGTATTTTTCTTCGATGAGTACGGCTTACAGCTTGTTGAAGTAAATGATGGAAAATTCTTTTGATATTTCGGTTAAAGCTAGTTTGCAAAAGGAGCCTTTCCCTCTCTCAAGACTACAGTTTAATAAAGTAACTTGCAGCAGCCAATGAGTAATTTATTGGATCCTCTACATTTATTTACTTATTTTTTTTCTCGCTTGCCATGACTTCTGTGCGGTAGAACGAGGACCCAGGCGATGATGTTTCTGGGTTTTAACTTTAAAATGTCACATATATATATATAGGTATCTGAAATTTTTCGTACTGTAACTCTCGAATTTATGAACCGATTTGGATGAAATTTTTATGTGCATAGTTGAAGTACTAATGTCTCAACCGAGTACGTTGGCCAGCTTCATCCGCCATCTTGTTTCAAAATGGAGGCCATTTGAGTTTCTGGACACTTATGAAAATTTTTATGTTTTCTAATATTTTCTTTAAAAGGACCTATGTTGTTAATTTACATTGTGTGTCTGTTTAAAATGTCTTTTGATGCTTTTAACATTATGTTTAAAATTATATATATGAGTTTACATTTTGTGAAACGGAACTTATTCTATAAGTAGGTGAGAGGGGGCCTCGTTTGAACTGGGGCACCTTTGAACACTCTACTTTTTTTCCTTCAAATAAATTATTTAAAAAAATGTATGTGGCA